>JAGDQP010027849.1:281-24620 GCA_022664845.1 Lepisma saccharinum
CGTACCACAGTCATGTATGCCATAGTTGTAAGTCCAGATTTTCCTTTTATGTGAAACGACGGAACTGCAGTCACTTTAGGCGTTTGAAATGTTTGTTGCATATCCATAACTACGACGTGATTCACCTCTGGATTTTATTTAGTCAAAGCAGTTAAATCTGCAATCAACATTTGTCCACTATCAGCTTTCCTGACATGTATTTAATGTTGACGTTTCTTTTTAGCTTTTTCTTCAAGCGACACTTCTGCATTGGACACTGCTATTTCATATGAATCACACGTAGGGCATGTATCTGATTTCGATAATTTGAAACCTATATTAAATTCATTGACAAAGATTTCTGGACTAAGACTGATCTTGACTCGTATTATTTCTCTTTACAATTGCGATTATACAATTTTGACTAAAGTGTTAACAAATCGTTTAGCACATACTATTTCTAGTGTTGTAAATCGGAACCAAGGGGGTCTATGGTACAATCAATATACAAACGATGCTCACCTAAATTAAGGTTGCCCTATGTCCTCGACGATCTTTGCTATTTTTATTAGTCCCTGATATATGGTACAGAAAAAAGTTAAGAGGAATACAAGCTGATAGAGCAACTTTGATAGTAACCGGGTACGTCGATTATATTTCCTATGTAGGAGAGTCTAGAGAAGAAGTACAACAGGTAATTAATACCATTGGAAAATTTAAAGTAGCAGGTGGCCATTTTGAATAATTATTTGTGACTTCATTTTTTCATTCCTACATGCAACTCATATTATTAGGATATTATATTATCTCTCAGTGTTTTGTGTCAGTTTACTTCCAATGCTGTGACAGTATTTATGGTAAGATTAGGTAGAAGAAAGGAACAGATTGAAGTATTTAATGCCAAGATTCAATTTTCGTATATACATATATCTTATCTATCTATAACATGGTCCAATCCTGAAACTCATACGTAAAGTCAATTGTTTCAAACTTGATGCGTCGTCTGCTACGTTTTGTCTTCATACACATGTTACTGACCTGCTTGAGAAAGATCTCATAGGGATTGAAATATAGTTCTTTCATCTGTGTTATGTTTTTACAATGGAACAACATGATGTAAGTGTCCTTTATTATCTTTAGTTTTACCAAACGTATGTAAATGATAAATGGGTTGACAACATTTTGCCAAAGACTTGAATATACAATAGGAACGAAAAGTTAGAGAGGAGGGGTGATATGGAGCGGCCATGTTACCAACTGAACGCTTATATTATGTATAGGCTTTAAGGGTTGAACGCAATTTTCTTTAAACAAAGACCTACGAGTATCACATAGAGCGTGCTAACTTAAAAAATAAAACACGTGAAAATAGTTTCACTTTCTTCTTCGTGCAACAGGTGCTTGCAGGAGGAAATGAAGAAGCTTTAGCTGTGGCACTCGCTGCTAATTTGCAATTTATTCGTGCTGAAGGCTTTGTATTCGCTCACATGGCGGACGAAGGGTTCACAGATGCTTCTGCTGGGCCTTTGTTACGTTATCGGAAAACTATTGGTGCTGAAGATGTTCTTATTTTTACAGACATAAAAAAGAAACACAGGTATGTTGAAATTTATTTATGTACTACTTATAAAGTATAAAGTACTATACATTACTTTAGTATAGTAATGTAACCATACTAACATATTACATCTAAATATGCTCTTGTTCAAAGAAAATTTGTATAATGTTGAATCTTCGTTAAAACTTTTCTGGACTGAATTTTTAACACACACGCATAAAAGTTCAGTCATTTCGTGTTAACCTTATGCCGTGGTGAAACTTCTAGGTAAACATCGGATATTAAAGCAAAATCATTCTTAAATGTGCACGATGGGCAATCTTAATATGATATGATTGTATTCCTTTTTCTTTCCTGTTCTTTGCTAGCAATACCATCGCAATGAAAGATATATGGCCACTAGGTTCAGGGAGTAGTCAATTACACACAGAACTAGTTGGTGACATGCTTTAAAAGTAAATGACAGTTTGTTAACACGGGAAATTAAAATTCGATATCTGTTGCTTGTTAAATATATTAGCTAGTATTAAAGTATTTAGCTAAATAATTGAATGCATGATCTGGATTTCGTTATTGCTTAAAGTTCAAGAAAATTCAAGCTTCGTTACTGATATGTAAATTTAGTATGAAGAACTTAAGGCAAAAGTTAGGAATCATCTTTTCTTCTTGAAACAATTATTGGAAGTAGGTAGCAATGAATACAGAATCCAGGACACTAGAAGAAAGTTGAATGACCACCATGGTCGCCGTTCTGAATAACGCTCTACATTTTAAAATATGGAGACGATCATGTGATATATCAATCTAGACTAGAATTTTAAGAAACAGTTTTGCATAACTTTTCCTGATAAGAGAACACATTGAGAACGTATTTTTAAGCCTTCGCTTGATATTACATCTTATCAACCAGGGCGATCATGATTCTCATACACTTAAGTAGGTAGAATCCTCTACCCAGTACCTCAATTTGAATTTCACTCCATTAGATGCTTTCGAAATGCAAGTGTCTTGGGAACTTTCGCTTCACTCTATATAAAATTACACGTTATTAAATAATTACAACAGAATTAATTAAATCTTACTTTATGGTACTCCGACCAAACAGTTATATTGAATTTCAATCTGCAAACCAAGTGAAAGCAGATTTGTCATTTGCTAATGGAGTTTACTTATATTAAAGGACATGTGGCTAACTCAAACAGACACAATTAGCGAGCGCAACAAACCCTTATTTATTAAAGGAAAATTATAACCTCATGGCTCGGTGTTAGAAACACAATTTATTATTTAACTTGTGTGTTAAAGATACACATATTTAATACGCAAGTTAAATAATCAATTGTGTTTCTAACACCGAGCCGTGAAGTTATATAAATACGTATTTCCTTACTTTTTTTTGTTCTTCAATTTAAAGTCATACACATATTTTTGCCATTTCTTATTTTTCAGTTCACATGCTATCACAGCGGATATCAGCCTGGAAGACACAGCGAAAGCAGCAGAATTTTTCTCATCAGATGGAGTCATCATCACTGGAAGTGCGACTGGAGATCCAGCAAATCCACAGGACCTCAAAAGTATTCCTTTCCTACTTTAAATTTAGTTTCTTAGAATTAGTACAATGAACACCAGTTTATCCATGCTAAGGTCCAGGGATCTCATTTGAGATCACTTAATATAAAATCATGTCAGTATAAATTACCTTGTTATAAGTACATATAATCTGTTTTAATTCATTGTTCAGTTCTTTTAAACTTGAACAACAATTGAAATCATAGCTACACAAGACGCAGTGAAAAAGTTCCTAGAATGGCTGTATGGCGCCAGAGCAGGTCGCGTGTTTGAGTGTATCTCCTGATAGTTCTTTGAGGAATTCCGTGGCTGTCTTAATGAGTTTCACTTTTACTGCAATGAATTCGTCGAAGGCTCACACAACGTATGTTAAATTTTAAAATCCGTAAGACTGCAAGAAATGATCTCACAATGCTTAAAAGTGTATTTGAAAATAAGATCATGAGTAGAGCTTTATGGTTTTGTGGTACTCACATTGCAAAAGTGAATGAATCTGTGTTGGCGATCGCGAGAACATGCTGCTTGTTTTCTTCGAGTAAGACAGAACTGTTCGTAGGAATTAGATTAAATCGTCAATCAATATTTCTACATGATCGTTCACAAGAATCTACTTGAAAACATAAATCCATCAATGTACATAATCATGTCAATGAAACAATTTCTCATGCAAAACGAAATTCCCCTCTCTTTAGATTTACCATGTCGTGCGCAAGGGTGAAGTGAAAAGTCTTCCTGCAATGACAATTAAAAACATCTTTTCGGGTTGAAATTATTTGATTTCTCAATATAGTCTTCTGAAGTTCGACACACTTCATCCAACCTTTTTCCAATTTTATTATGCCTTCTTTATAGTATGATTTCTGAAAACTTCTCATTCAATTTCTTCGTTTGTCCAATTTATCTTCCCACAAAGCCCCCCCCCCCTTTTTTTTAGGATTGCAAACAGAAAATAGTTGCATGGTGGCAAATCTGGAAAATAGGTTGGACGTGGAAGCAATTCCAAGTGTAATTCATTCAATTTTGCATGAGCGGTAACCAGTGAGTGAGCTAGTGAGTTGTCATGATGAAGCAGCACTTTTTTCTTTGCCAAATGTGGTCATATTTTCTTTATTTCGTCGTTCAATCGATCCAGTTTTGCTTCATAATATTTTTCTGCGATTGTTTTTTTCTTTTTTGAAGCAGTTGATGAAGACCATTCCATGTGCATCGCAATAAACAGTCGTCATAACCTTTCCAGCTGATGGAACTATCTGTTCTTTCTTTGGAATACTTGATTCAGCTCAACCTATTGTTTTGACTGCTATTTCGATTCAGGAGTATAGTGATGAAATGGTTCCACGCAAAAATTCATCTAGATTAAGTTGGAACATCGCCAAATAAGATCACGATATTTACCCTTTAACCGTAATGGTGCCCAACTCTGGCTTTCTCAAATTTATTCCTGCGGTCGTCCTTATATAAAAAAAAAAAAATGCCTCGATAGAAAAACTTAAGAAGACTAACTTACCAGGGCTACTATAAACACGGGGATTACCCGTGTATTGACCGTACCCGGAGTATTGACTTGAAGATCTGAAAATAATACACACAAGAATAACTTGTGTCATCGATTTGTAGAGGAATTCAACTTTCGTTATCAAATTATACAAATCTAGTCCAAAGTTTCCTTCCTGAGACCCCTAATCTCAAGGACCATCAACCAACCATGCGTAGTTGTTTCACTTTTACATAATACAAAAACGCAATTTTTCAGTTCGTGAGATAATTTGTTTTCAAGTTCCCTATCAAATATTGTCAATCAACATTCCACATTTCCATTTTACGGCTTTTCTATAGCTTGGACAGGATACAACATACTCATAAAAAATCTAATTACACCATATATAAAACCTAATCACATAACTTACTATTTTTATCATCATTTATTTGGACAATAAAAAAAAAGTATTTTTGTCTATCTTGCACTTAGTAGGAGTGTGACCTTGAACTTAAAAAGAATCCATTTCACCTTTTTAGATTACGAAACAGTCAAGTGCAGTATTTAAATTAAAATAGTGTTGTTTTTTTTTTTCAATTTACACAACCCACTTACGATCTAAAGAAAATCTAAGTCAGGATGACCTATAGCAGAACTCGAAACTGCTTGGCTACCGAAGTCCATAACTAAGCCACCGGACTGCAGTTTAACGATTTTAAACTTTACTCCCCCCCCCCCTTCCTCCTGAAGATGACCAGTATTACTGGAACAATCGTCCTGGATAGATGGGGGTCCAAATAAGTTTAATATTCTCACTATGATACCAGTAAGTTATATTTTTTTTAAGTACATTTATAATAGATCAGTAAATTTTACAAATTATATTTTTTGTTTCCTATTATAGGAGTTCAGGAACATACCAAGCTACCAGTCCTTGTAGGTTCTGGTGTTACAACCGAAAATATTGAGAACTATGCCACGGCAAACGCTGTTATAGTTGGAACCCATTTCAAAGAACACGAGAGGTAAGAGTAAGAAATTGAAAGTATACTTGATACTAACCAGTAGACAGAGGATTCACAGGCTCTCATATCCTGGCTTAAACGTTATTCTCATCTGAAAATTAGAAAAAACAAAAAAAAAACATCCTTTTAAAAATTAACCGAAAAAGTAGAAAAACTTAAACTTTTTTTCTTTTCTGATGACATTGTTGCAATGCAAACGTTAGAACTGCAGAAAAACAATTGCCTAAACATTCTTTTTCGTAAGGGTGTGTACGTTGTTTCACTAAAATAAATCGATTTAGTAATTTTGACTTATAATAAGCTAACTTGTATGATACATTATTTCTATACTGTTTGTAATTTATGTAGATATATTACTGTTCTATGGGGGCAACGCCCTAGCCGAGCTGGTCAACCGGTTCCCGTAAGATCACCGAAGTCAAGCAGCTCTGTGTCTGGTCAGTGCTTGGACGGGTGACCGTTGCAGTACTCCAGACGGTGTTGCCTGTACGGCGTCCACCCAGCGTCGTGAGGCCAATTGGGGAGCTACCTGAATAAAGAGGTAGCGATCACAGCTGAGAGCTTCGGCTCTCCTCTCCCAACACGTCTGGTCAGCGTGGGAGCAGTAGACCACGTCCTCCCTCCGGGAGAGGCCTCATCCAGTAGTGGACTGAATATGGCTGTGAATTATTTATTACTGTTCTATATATAGTAACAATATGGGAAGAGCACTTTCCTTAAAGCGAAAAGCTCACCTCGTACTCACTTTTTGACACGTTTAGTATCTCTTTCGCTCTCTCAAGGTCTGAAATTTCAATCTTTAACTATGATTCACAGCAGGTTGGTTTCCTGATGATCAAGTTGGTGTGTTCAAGTAATAGAAAATATGTTTCACAGTGAGCGTTTCAAATGTACAAAAATAAAGCCGTTTCACAAACACTTCCTGTGTTCCATTTTCTTTTTGCGAGTCCGAAAGTTTAAATATTGTAAAATTAAATGTTACACAAAGATCTTTTGTATGGTAACACGTTGAAAAATACACAGGAAAATAGGTCGCTGTTGTGACCGAGAATCAAACCCAATTGCCAGCCAACTGTTCAAGCTACACCACAACACAACCACGCCCAAACTTGTGTATATGAAACTTACAAAGAATTCTCATTTTATATTGAACATATACATTTCCGGTACTTCTAAACGAACTATACTTATTGAGTTTGTGGCTAGAATTCTTTTTCATTTAAATAAGATACACTGCCAACGCATTTCTTCTTTATTTTCTTTCCCTATCTTTCTCCCTTGTTAATATTTTTAAATTTAGAAATGTCTACTTGATCCAGCAGTAAAATAAACTGAAACGCATTGAAAACGAAAAAAAGACGAAGAAGAAAGTGGCATCATCAGAAAGTGAACTCAGCCAAATACACATTTAGTACAATGTGTATTTCTTTGCCAGAAATTATGTTTCTATACATTTATATTTATTAATTAAGAAGCTTTAAAATGAAATTTCATTGTTTCTGTGATCCAACAGATTAGATTTAATGTAAAAATGCCAGTCCAGTTCATGTGCTGTTCAAGTTTTTGTTTTGTATGGTAAAATTATGAATATAAAATTATATTAACATATCAAAAAATAAATAAATAGCTTTAAATTTTAATTTCAAATATAAATAATTCAACAATGAACGATTACATAATTTTGTTGCTAAACACAATAATGAATAAATTACTTTTAGTACAATAATTTTAATTTTATTCTACCGCTAAAAAAACACCTTTACGTAGTATTCTGCGTTATTTTAGGAGTATAAAACAAATCAGAAAGTATCCAACGTACGATTCTGCTTGCTTGAAATTCTATTGACACTAGTCTCAAGTATTTTTATTTACCACCTAGCAACACTCCACCTTAGTTAATATACTATAGCACTTGATTTTTATTTCCAGGTGGGAAAACGACGTAAGTGAAGACAGAGTAATGAGATTCCTAGATAAGCTACAGAAGATACAGGACCGTTTGTGAAGTGCAAATGAATCGACTTGAGGCAGTGTTCACGGACTTAACGATTTCACTACATGTTATCACAAAAGAATTCTTCCTCGAAGTTCCTTCTTGAACTAATTAAAGAATCATTCATTATTGGATAATTGGACGGTGATAGTTTGAAGCAACAATGTTAAGAGAAATATATCTGGAGAGGACATAATTTTTCTTCGTTTGAATGTTATTAACTCTGAAAAAAATTAATCATTATGCGCATTCAATCATAGAAGAATGATATATATGCAAATAGGATACAGTATCTGGTGTTCTGTTGAGTCAATTCTTTTTGCTTCAAAATACAGAGTATGAATACCATGTGAAATAATATGTCTTAGGTGAATTGTATGGGCGTTAGCAAGTGTGTCTTGAATGCCTTTCATTATCTATATGCAATAGTAAGCACTGTAATTCTTTAGAACAGCGCGCACATACATACTGCTTCAACTCACTACGGAGTCATGTATGTCAAAACTGTCACTAACAGCGAAAGAAATGTTAGGAACAGGCTTTTCAAACGCAAATTCTAGTAATCGTGAAAGTAGCAACATAGTGAATATAAACAGCTGCTTACAGCGACTACGTATCGAGGAGATGGTTTTGGCAGAAGTCAATGGGAGAGAAGAGGTGGGTGTTTGGGTAAGAAATGTATATTAAATACTAGCAAGGTGTCCAGATAGTAACCAAAAAACCTCAACTTTTGTAGACTAAAAACATTTTTTGAGATGGTCGTCTACACACTTATTTAAGGGAAAAGATAGATCAATAAGTTTCATTTTACGCATAGCAGGGCCAACATTGGTTAGCTTAAAGTAAGGGGTGACCAACACTTAAACACCAATTCCTGCAAACACCACTCCATGGACAGGAACATCCACAAATCAGACAAATCCTGTAATTCCCTGACTTTTCCAGGGTTTCCAGACCGCTGCACAGTGCGAGATTCCAAAAAGGTGGCCAAAAGTAAAAAAAAGCAAGTGAATTATATCAAAATCTGTACTCGTTCTTTTTTTTTTTGAGTCGCTGATTACGAATCTGGAATTGGTATTTCAAAGTTCATCCCCCCTTCATCCCATACTCGTGAAACTAGTGATCGCCATTTTCGAAAAAAAAATTTCGTTTAAAAATAATTTTTATTTTTTTATTTTTGAAAAATGAAAAACTGTTTCTAAAAAAAAATTCGCATAGTCTTTTTTGTTTTCGAAAAATTGTGGCCATCACTATTATAAAGCTCTTATAAGTTATAACAGAAAACAGTCCATTAACTTCGTTTTTATATAATAATAGTTTTTTTCGACATTTACCCTTTTAGGGGCTTCATCCCCTCCCCCTTGTCCGATTTTCTTTCCAAACGAACTTGACCTGTAATTTGAACCAATAAGGATTCTGTAAAAGTTTCATCCGAATCGGTTCACGCGTTCGGCAGTCACCGTGAGACACACACACACAGACAACACAAATGCCGAGCCTCACTTCGCTCGGTCAATTACTAGTATTACGGTTAATGTAAAGCAACGATCTCCAACAAAAATGACAGCACTATCTCCTCATATGTCTAATGTATTTTTGTCGTTGCACGAAATTTCAATGCTGCTCCTACAAATTCAAGCCTAGAGAGTTCTAACTTTCAGGGAAGAAAGTTCATAACTAGTTCAAGAGTTCGATCAAATACAGACTTTATTTTTTTTTGAAGGAGCTTCGTTGTTATACGTTTTGATATTCATAACAACAATCAAGCGATTTCAACAAAGAAGAAAAACGAAAATAAAAAATCTGCATTGATAGAACTCTTGAATTGGTTATGAACTTTGTTCCCTGAAAGTTAGAACTCTCTAAGCTTGCATTTGTGGAAGCAGCATTGAAATTTCATGCAACGATAAAAATACATTAGACATATACGGAGGTAGTGCTGCCATCCTTTGTTGGAGATCGTTCCTTTACATTAACCTTAAGGTTCTTCGAACAGTAGACCTCGCGATAAACCTGTCAAAGTTTCATTCGGATTCGCCAGTATGCATTTTTAGAACACCCCCTTTTTCATTTTCTGGCTACACCCTTGTCCGATTTATTCCCCCACTCCCTCGGAACCAATAGCCTGAAATCTCCTAAGTATGTCTGCACATTTATAAAGCTCTTGTAACAGAAAAGAGTCCATTAAATTAGTTTCTCACTGTAGTTTTCTTCATTTTTGCTCTTTTAAGGGAGGGTTTCACCCCTCCCCCTGGTCCGATTTTCTTCCCCGACGAACTTGACCTGTCATTTGAGCCAATAAACAATCTGTGAAAGTTTCATTCGAATCAGTTCACGCATTCGGCAGTTATCGCGACTTGCGAGACACACACAGAGACAAACAACACAAATGCCAAACGTCTTGACTAGAAGACCTTCGCTAACGCGAAGTATTGAAGAGTTAATGTAAAAATAAAATTAGAGTTTACGAAATAAATTCATAAGTTCTGTTATTAACAGCAACTTGGCAACATGGTTTAAGCTTTTAGTATCAATGGATTACTAGCATACATTACGCACCAAAATGCTGTGCTCTTTATAGACGAAACCAGTGGTGGATCAGGTATTCATATACTCATTTTGGGGTACTTTTAACCCAAAGTTATATCTTTCCTTGTTGTATCCTTCTTGAAATAGAGTACCAAATGTGCTTGAAATCCAGGGAATAATAATATCTACGGGGTCATTTTTTGATTGAGATAGAAGTTTGAATTCTACAATCAATCGGTTACCATTTGTGTGCTAGCCATTTTGAGGTGGTAAAAGCTACTCTCTCTTTAAAATAGAAGTAGTGACTTCTCGATTTTAAATATTTTTTAAGTTCGTTTAGCTATTTTAAAATATCTGTCTGGTGACGAATAAGCGTCATTTGTATAGTTTTAGAAAGGAAACAAAAAAAATCTAGCATCAAAACATTTAATCGTTGTTTATGCACAAATAATACTACAATACAGTACATTCATTCTCCCACAAGTAACTCTGTGGTGTGTTGCATCAAAAATAATAAGAGAGAATACGCATTCTTCCAAATGGCATTTGGCACTTTTGTCAAAGAAAAATACAAAATGGCAGCCAATCTTCTTTCTACTCACAACACTTGATTCGACAAATTTTCAACATCTGGGTGTTATGATCACTAAGTATGGATAGCATTTATAGCACATAATAATGCAGTAAAATAATATACAAACACCTAAAAAAAAAGGTAATTTATACAAATAAGTTTTCCACACTTGAATCTTACTTTTCCAGTGTGTGCTATAATCAAAATTACTTCCAGCGGGAAACAATGGTTATAAAAAATATCAACAAAATTCCTTGGCAACGCAGCATTTATGTAATGTTACAAGGGTTAACAATAATATACAGTTAGCCACTTACAATCTCTCACACATTCACCCTTCACATACACACACGGAAATATACGCTGAATTACAGTAATACTGTACTAATCACTGAATTGAAAATACAGATTAAATGGTATAAAAGATAAACAATTACTACAGCATTTTCAAGTCTTTCTTGGCGCACTTTAAGAATATGAACTGTGGAAGTTCTAGCCACAAATCATCTAAAAGTAACAATTGCAACGGACAGAATTTTCCCCTTGGTTTCTTCAATTCTAGCTTTCCTTCAACTACTACTTATTCAAACCTTCAAATTCCTATTTTAAAAATGATTTAATTCTATCCTTAATATATCAAAAAAAGAAAATGCCATAATACGCTCACCTAAATATGAAGCACTGTCGCTCTGTACTACTATCTCCAAATAATGAGTCTACGAACTATGTGCGAAACTACAATATAATTCTTCAAGGTAGTTAAAACAACAAACAGATTGCGCAGATTTTATCAGCAATATTAATTATAAAAATGTCAAGAATTTTATGCGGAAAATGACAAAACTAGTAACCAATCAACGTGATTCTGAATATATACCATTTCATGATTACCCTTCATGTTTATCAAGTTCTAAACAAGATTACGTACCAAGATCTAGTACATACCAAGTCAAACAAAAAATACATATATGATATTTACGAGGAAAACGAGAACGATGACATCTAAAAGAAAGAAAAAAAAAAAAAAAACACCCAGTTTTGGCCAAATTCATATTTCAACTACGATCACCATATATCAAGTGTTGCAATGTATGATATATATATGAAATCCATCCATGTTTCCACTGATGCCCACAATATTATAATTTCATTTTCTTCTCTCTATGTCACTAAACACCGGAATTCGAATCTGCATGCAATTTTAACTGCTGCATTAGTCTTTTGCGATTAACTGTGCGTTAATACATTCAACGACAGTCAGTAATATATTAGAACTTTGTTCACAACAGGTAACATTATCTGAAAAAACATAGCCATTCATCGGGGAACCAGTAACTCGTGACACGTTGCCACACGCATCTGTAAGGAAAATTAATAATAATTAGAAAATGAGGTATCAACTAAATGAAAAGAGGAAGTAAGAGACTCCTGGAAAGCTGAAGCTAATTTAACTCAAATGCTCAGAGACAATTGTATGAAGTACTTCTAGCCAACACTATATTTGTGCAATATATCGATCACACAGTTTCAAAACAAAGTTCAAAGAGCGTAATATCAAATTATGTAACTTTAAACGGCATAATGTTTATAGGTGATTTTTACTTTCGCAAATAATTGCGTGCACAATTGTTATTCGGCAAACTCTCTTTGTGAAACGTGTGCCATTTGTAGTCGGAGAAAATCAGAAAAGTGTTTCAGAAAACTTGGTATCATTTTGCAAGATAGTCATTTCATGCATCAGTAGATATGCGTCGTTACGTGGTGTAATGCATGAAAAATTGTATGTGGAGAACGATACAAAACAAAGGATATCTTTTGTACATGGAACAGCTGTTCTCTTTCACTGTCAGGTTAATATCGTAGCCGAATTTAATTGATTTCATGAAAATCTGCTTTTCCGCAGAATATTGTTAAAGTTCCAACACAAGTGTTTTCGAATAGTGTAACAAATTGTTTCATAAACACAATTTTTCTTAGTTTTCATTCTTTCTTCTTACGTTCTTATAAATGAAAAACTTATTCTGCTGCCAAAAATTTAAAAAGTTACATGTACAGAGATTCGAACCTGCAACCTACAGCTCTTGAAGACTGCACACTACCACCATCCGCGGTCGGCTGACAATAAGGAACATTTTAAGATATAAAAGGTGCTATGCAAACTTTGACCCCAGCTTATTTCGAAACTGGCCAGCTAGTGCGCCCTAGTGTTTTAGTATTTTTATATCTGAAGGGTAAACTGCTGCTCTATGAAGTCTGCTCCCTAATTACATTTTCCAGAGCGAGACCTCCCCTTGTCAGAAGACATTGGAGGACAAAGAAAAAGATTTTAATCAATTTTCATGTTACTAATATTTCTGCCACGAAGTCAGTAATCGAAGAAGCCATCATAATTTTTAAGAAATTGGAACTATCAAATTGAATGTCTATAGTGAATTTCTGTGTTTAATGAATTGATTTCTATCACTAAACAGGAAAGAACTGTTACGAATTGATTCAGCATTATGGAGCTACATCATTCGCAATATGCCTTTTGCAAAATACAAAGTAATTCTTACCAATATTATGTAGATGCTACAGCAGATTCCTTTGTGGAGTTCAACTCTCGAGTGTCTACTTTAAGTCTACTATACTACAGAGAAACTACTGTACACTACAAAATAATTATCTATTAATGCCCAACTGCTTCCCTCAAATTATTAACATTAATAGACATTGAAGACAAGTTACCCTTTGAAACAAAGACTACATATGAAGAAAGGTGATAAAATTATTTTTTGAATTTAATTTTAAGGCCTTTAGGTAACTTTGGCTCAGGCCGTGTTAAAATTATTTGTTCAAATACTTGCTAAATCTGACATCTGCAAAACCTAACAAGCAAGCGATATCCGAACTGGGCGAAAAGCTTTCACGGATGCATTATTAGCAATAAAACGTACTATTTTGTAGCTAAATAGCTAGTTCAATGTTACCAGGAAAAATAAAGATTAATCGACTTAACTGCTCTGAGAGAGAGAGAGATAGAGATTCTTCTTCAATGTACTATTATGACTTATAACTGTCTTCCATTATTATTTCGTTTACATGTTATGAGCTACACAAGCAGCTATGCGTTAAGCCCGTCATCAAATTTGAGAATGTCCTTCTAAGAGCACTATTCCGCCGGGAGGAAACAGGGCCTTAGTCAAGGTACATCGTGACATTTGCCTCGTGAAACGGAGGAAAACTGGAAAGTTGTTAGAACTCATTCCCGATCCGTAGTCAGCAACGTTAACCAACGGAACACGGGGACCTCGCCTTCAACTAATATGGTGAAACGATAAAGGGATAATTGTCGGGATCAAAAAGTAATTTTCTCATTTGACTTCCTATTGCACATATACAGAATTAACTTTAAATCCACGACGTGAAATTTTTAGCAAGGACGTTATCTAACCTAACTATATATAATGAGATTTAATTACGAACTTCCAAACACATTATAAACAATAACCGAGCGGCCGTGGCTCTGTGGTAAACCATTAGCTTAGCATTCGGGAAATCCTGGGATCGATCCCAACGGCCGATCATCCTGACTCATTTTCCCCGAGTTCTTCCTCAGTCATACCAGGCAAATGCTGGGATGGTACCTAAAGTAGATATGAGGTCGTCTACCTTCCAACATCCTCTTCCACACCCTATCCCGATCTGATCATAAAGATGCCTAAAGGCCTTAAAATAAATTCAAATTATATAAACAACACAATCTAGGTAAGAAACTAAAACTGCATTCTTGAACAAAGTTAATACGAAGAAAGCTTAGTGACCTTTCAAGGAAGGGATGCACTCCTCACCCCTTCTTATTCAAATAAACAAAAACAAAAAGTAGCAGAAACTTACCAGACTAGAGTTTTGTCACACATCAGTTTCTTGTGCGTGATGATTTAAAGCTGGTTGTTTGGCTACCGAAGTATCACTCGATACTACAGAACCACCTGCCGACACCGGGGGTGTTTTTTCAGGTACCTTACCGGCTTGAATCCACGGATGTGTTAGCACCTTCTCTAATGGTAGTCTATCGTCAGGCTCTTTCTTCAAAAGCTGAAAAAGAAAACATTTAAAATTAATACATTCCTTTGCACTCTAGGCAGAGAATTTGCTCTCGGCTAATTTAAAATCATTCACTTATAAACAACTGCAACAAAAACCCTTTGGTTTGTTTATTGCTATTAATTTACGTTAATGAGTTGGGAAGGCAGCTACGGCCTAATCGAAGACATGGCGTCTTTCGGCGAGCACATTTTTGGGGTGAAGTATGAATAAAGTACTTGCCAGCCTTAGAATACCATCCTGGCTTTTGCCTTATGAAATTGAAGACAATCAGTGCAATGCAAATTTGTCAGGATGGTCGGCAGAAGAACCTATATCGGGTTGCCACAAAATAATTAAAGGTAACATCTCTGATTTTCCATTACCTTTATTTATTTATTTAAATAAATGATATTTTATATTGTTTGTTTGTTGTATTGTTTTATATTATTTATTTGTATATTATAAATTATACTTTTGCCTATTCATCTACAATTTCGATATTGGAAAAACATAAAATGATGACTTCATTCCCTTCTTTGAAATCTAGTCGGGCGGGGAGGGTCGATTCAAATATTTGATTGCAAAAGAAAAGCAGGAACTATTTACACAACGACATTTTTATGTATACAGGATAATGAGCAAGGATTTATATTAAATATAATCTTACACTGTGTAATCCAACGCGGAAGTTTATTGCCTAAACATAAATTATGGAATTCGTCTTGTAACCCATTCTTGGAAGGGAAATTCTTATTCTTATATATATATATATATTAATTCAAATAATTAAACATACCGTAAGTGAAATGGTGCTGTTTAATAGTATTTGTGTATAACTTTGCAATATCTTCTGAAACTAATACGTGATGCGCTGTTGTATTGGTTAATTTTCACCTATTTTGCAAGCATTTACAGATCATGGGAATCAAATCATCAAATCATTATTTGATTTTACTTGTTGAAATTGTAAATCTGTATTAAAGTGAAAGAGAAACACAAAAACCAAAAATCTTCAATCATCTAAAATACTGTATTATCAACTAATCAGTGATGATTTGTGAAACTCACTGTCGAATCAGCATGGAGACCAGAACTATCTATTCGTAAAGTCAAAGAATAATTGAATGAAGATAAAGACTCTGAATTTCCTTTCTTGGCTGTTGTTGTCAAGGATATCTGAATTCACTTATATTTTTCATGAACTTAAGAGAAAATATCTTTACTTGAGAATGGTAAAATTTACAAAGCTCAGGTTAACGAAAAAAGCGATAGTATTAGTATAAATGAGACCTACCTTTGAAATGAGATCTTTGGCTTGTTCAGATACATGGGAAGGGAAATGCAAATCCACCCGACTAATTCTGCTGTATGTTCCCTCATACGTTGAAGCTTCAAATGGAGGTTTCCCCACCAAACATTCGTAACACAATACACCTAAGCTCCACAAATCCACTTTCTCATCGTGCGTTTTGCGTTGAACCATTTCTGGCGGCAGATAGTCCAAAGTACCACAGAGCGTCTCTCTCCTGAAAGAGAGAGAGAGATACGTCAACAGACCGACTATGTGATTATAAAACAAGTACTGAATTAAAATATATATAACACTTATGTTCTAATTATTACTTGCCCATGCAATTCTCGATAGGTTAGCTAAAATTTCTATTCAATCTCTGATTTAGTGTCATTCCCACAGTTCGTTAAGTCTTGAAATGGTATAAAGTTATTTCTAAAGAATACATTACATTGATATATTAAATGACAGAGACATCACATTAATATGCACAGTAAAACCTGTAGAAATTGACACCATCGGTTCCTCCGAAGAATGGACAACTTACAGAAAATAAGAATTTAATTATCTCATGCGTTTTGACAATTTCAATATTAACAGGATACAGGTACACCAGAAAGTTATTGCACAATTATATTGTTATATTACATTGTGTATAATAATAAAATACTAGTAGTGTAATTAGAAACTAACAATAAATAAAATTAAGTACAGTATTAAGTAATATGCTGTTAACACGCCTGAGTGTATACGTAGATGAAATAATGGAAGATCACCAATGTGGATTTAGAAGAAATAGATCCACATTGGACCAGATTTTTTTCGTTGAGACAAATTTTGAAGAAGAAATGGGAATACAGTGGGACGGTTCACCAGCTATTCATTGATTTTAAGAAAGCATATGATTCTATCAAAAGGAAAAAGTTCTACAGTATCCTGATACGATTTGGAATTCCGAAAAAAACTGGTGAAGATGTGTCTCAGCGACCCCATAAGCAGAGTACGGATAGGTAATAATATGTAAGATAGTTTCAAGATTCCCAACGGATTGAAACAAGGCGATGCCTTATCACCACTACTGTTTAACTTTGCTTTAGAATATGCGATTTAAAAAATTAAAGGGCACAAAAAGGGACTATCATTGAATGGTTTGAATCAACTGTTCGTGTATGCGAATGATGTAGATTCAATAGAGGACGATACAGATGCACTACAAAGCAACACCGATGTCTTAGTAGAAGCGTGCGATGAGATAGGTCTACAGGTAAACAATGATAAAACTGAATACATGATAAGCCGAAACACAGGGAATGAAGGAAATAAAAACATAATAATTAGGGATGAGGTCATAGAGAAAGTAAACAATTTTAAATACTTGGGAGCATACATAAGCAAAAATGAGGTCACGGAAGAAATGAAAAGTAGCTTAGTATCAGACAACGCATGTTTCTATTCAGTCCAAAAACTTCTAACATCGCGATTAATATCAAGGAAATTGAAATTGAAAATATAGAGAACGGTTATTCTACCAGTAATACTTTACGGTAGCGAAAGTTGGAGTACGACCCTAGCAGACGAACATAAATTACTTGTGTTTGAAAATAAGGTTTTGAGAAATATATACGAGCCGGGCCGAAACTGGACGAAATGACTGGAGAATGGAGGAGACTGCATAATGAAGAACTCCACGGACTGTACGATTCACCAGATGATGTAGTAAAAATAATGAAATCGCGACCACTAAGGTGGGCAGGCCATGTAGCTCGGATGGAAAAAAACCGAAGATTATATTCTATCCTGGTTGGAAGCCGGATGGAAGGAGACCACTGGGAAGACCGAGACGTCGGTGGAAGGACAATATTAGAGGACATCTTCGGGAAGTAGGTGTTCGTGATGAAAACTGGCTTGATGTTACCCAGGATAAGAATCCAATGGCGAACGTTTGTTACTGCGGCGATGAACTTGGGAGTTCCATAAGCCATAGAGTTAATTAGTTAGTTAAGTACAGTATTGTTCATAAATCAACTACACAATATTGGAAGGATAAAAATAAACAATGAACATAAACTAGAAGTTAATTTTCCAATTTCAGGTTTTTCCAGGTTTATTTTTCTACTTTTTCCAGGCCATTAATTTATATTTTTTTCTTCTTACAAAGAAACAAACAAATATTTATTTTATCAATTGAAAGAAGCATATACCAAGCGCAAACCATTTCTGTAAGTCATTGTAAAACATGAAAGACAAATATTTATGTACTAACTAAAATGCACATTTTCGAACAAGAAAATAAAGTACCACAAGGCCAGTTGAAAAAACATGGTGCAGTAACTAATAAAAACAAAGTTAGTATAACCACCTAAATGTAAGATCCATATTCTTTTAGTAATTTTCAGCATGAACCTAATATAATCAACAGTCAAGATGGCATATTTGCCATTATAGTGTTTAGTGCCATTAGGCGTACACAACGATTCGAGCTCGTGGAACATTAACAGCGTAAAATATATCGAAATATTGAAGAAGGATTCTTTTCCAAAATTCTCAGATGAGCTAATCAAAACATCCGCTCTGTCTATGCAAGATGTGCTCCGTGCCAAACTGCGAAAACGACGCAGCGTTGGTTGATGAACCATTGAAACGCTTGCATGGGCCAGTCAGTCACCGTAAACCTCATCGAATATGTTTAGTTGTGTAGTGCGACAACTTTCTAGAAAATCTGCTTCCTGTGGAGCACTGTTAGAGTGACTCAACAGTAGCGAGTGGGTCACCATTCCGCACCTCATTGAATCTACGCCGGGCTCAGAATTTGAAGAAAGCGCGTGGTGGGATAACTACGTTTTAATGTGGATATTTTGCATTTGTATCCAGTGGCTGCCATGCAATAAACGCCAATGTCCAAATTCCAAGGTGTCTAGCTGGTAGACATTTATGAAGATGGCAGGTTTGTGGATGAAAATCACAAACAAACAATGTGATTACTCATTCAGAGTTCGTATACTACGAGGGTGAGTCAAAAAGTAACCTTAAAATAATGTACTTTTTTTTTTTGCACGAATGCAAATAATTGTAAGTCGAGATTGTTGTACATCAACTCTTGTATAAACCTTCCTAGACTTATGATGGGGTTACAGACCAATAAACCCATCGGATCTAGAAAATATCAAATATAAAAACATGCTACAGGTAGAGGTACATGTAGTTAGATGAATAAAAAGGTTAGAATATGCTTTAGGTGCCGGACACACAAGAAACGTAAGTGCTGTAGTGATATGTGATTGTGTTTGTGCAGTACTGTAAATATGAACAACAAATATGAAGTACAGTAACTCACCATGTACAGTTACAACGAAAGACACAGTAGTCTGGAAATTCTATGTACAAAGGTACAGTACAAATTAATGAAGTTGCTTGATGAGGATGGATGAAGGGCGATATGGTAGTCAATTTTCATCGTCTCACAATGTATCGCATCTGTAGTTGAAAATGCATACTTGTTATTGCAACGTATTTACTTACAGCTAGCTCGTGTTCGTGTGAAGAAAGTTACACTCCTTTTAAGGTAAGTTTCGACTCTCCCTCGCGTTTATATATTTGCCCAAAACAGGCATAAGGCACACCAACTTCAATGACGGTAAATGATCTTTGAAGTACAGAAATGGAAGTTTGTTTTTTCGACTTTTTGTTCACTTGAAGAAATAAAAAGATCTTTCAAATTTAGAGAACCATCCGAGAAGACTGTTAGCACGTATAAGCTACTTACAGAGGTTGCCCAATTCAAAGGAGTTACTGTATAAGAGAGTGGTTCCCAACCAGTTCCGAATTTCGGACTACCTCAATGTGCTGTACTTCAAAGTATAACAATTATTCTGCTCTACACATTTAATGCATTCTAACAAAAGAAATAATAGTGTAGTATTAATATGCGTTACATCATTGGTTTAAATTTAATTAATCTTAAATATGATTAGGATCTCCGAATGAGAAAACTGGGGATTATGCGGCCACCAGCTTTTGCATATAAACTGAAGGCCACTGAAGACCAATTTCAAACCTAGATGTGATTCTATATTCAGCGAAATTTTATATTTATTGTTTATATGCGATAGAGATGAAAATTATGTTTTACATAGGTAAGTTGTGGCGAATGGTGCCAGGTATTATATGGCCACTGAAACATGGTTTAATATGTAAGCGTGGAACCAGAAGTTCAACGGTTTAGCTGCAATGATCTTGAACTTGCAGCATGCGAAATTATTAGTACAGTAGGCGCTCTTTAATCCGGTATGTTCGGGACAGCGGCCGTGCAGGATTAGTGAATTTGCCGGATTATCGTACGTCAATATAGTTTTAACGGAAATATCCCCCCCCCCCCAAAAAACCACAAAAAAAAAAGATATTTAAAACGAGTTGGAAAAGTAAAAAGATGCTCTATGGCGAAAAAAAAAAAAAAAAAGCGTTACTGTAAAAAAAACTCTTTAAAAAAAGTCAAACGCCCGAATCCTCCCGAAAAACTCTGAACGTGAACGGCTCGATCGATGCCGGATTAGAGTGGAGGGGAGGATGTTGGAAGGTAGTGCGTCAGGGCCCAACTGAGAGGTACCATCCCGGCCGCTAGGACAATGACGAAAATCAGAAAAAGATATTCTACTGTTGGCAATAAAACTAAATTCGGTTGGTTGTTGATTATGTGAAAAGAGGATTAAAAGCCATTTTTAAATATGCAATTTCGTTCACAAACCTCCATAGAACATATTGATAAGATTAATTGTTTGGCCGATAGCAGCACTATGGCTTACGCCCATCCCGATGCAGGGACAGAATGCATCCAATTACAGGTTATAAACCTGGTATGAGAAACTTATAGTATGAAATATTGAAACACTGCTTATTACAAAAATTATTTTTGTTTTCTTTTATCCATTTTATGTTACCTTGATGATGGTGCATGCACCGACCAACCAAAATCAGCTATTTTAACTTCCCCCTTAACTCCAAGCAGAAGATTTTCTGGTTTGATGTCTCGGTGAATCACTTTCTTGGAATGACAATACTTTAACGCATCAGCAATTTGAGCAACATATCCAGCAGTTCTGTAACAGAAACACGTGAATTTAATGAACATCAACAATCCCTCATAACAAAGTATGGGATAAATAAGATTAGATTCATGCTAATCCACACAAGGATCACATCAAAGACGCACTAAAGTAAGCACATGTATAACGTGGCATACGAAAAATTATCAAACACTAGAATACTTACACGTTTTCAATGATATACATGCATTCGTTTTCTAATTGATATTCATTTGTTTTAATATTAATACTCAATTCCTTGGAAATTAAAAAGAGGTTACCTGAGCACGTTGAACAATTTGACAACGTGCCTTTTCTATTTTTTATCTTTTAAATTTAGATGATGAAACATAGTGTACATAAAGTAATCTCCCCTCTTAGATCGAAAACCTTGGCCTACTAGGCGGCATTCGTTCGAATAGGGTGTGACGTGGTCAGATCAACGACTCAATCATCTTCAACGGGTTTGCGAGACCAAAGCCCGTTGCCTCTTAATTTAAGTAGTTCTCCACTAGGGATAGAACCCGAGAGTACTATCACTTAAAGCGAGAATATTAATCACTAGGCAAAGGAGAAATAATAATAATATACAAAATTAGGATAGTTTGACGACAAACACGTAATCACAAAACCGGAAAAAAGTAAAGAAATTACCACCATAATTACCTGGCAAGGACATATTTTCACCTGGAATTTACCATTAGATAAACATCTCACTGCCATTTATATACATAAATGGTAAAAGTAAGGTAGAATAAATATTATTTACTTCTTCAGGATATACTGACACATGCACACAATCACATACAAACAGAAATAAGGTGGATCAAGTGTCTGCATCTCCTAACATGTAAGGATCATTTGTTTCAACGTCTTTTTACCATTTATAGATATAAATATATGAATGATAAAATGAAGTAAGGAAAAATGCTACCTATGTTATAGGAGATACAGACATGTGTACGGACACTTCACAAAAGTTTGGTCACATAATAGGATTAAAAAGCACAGTGATGGTGATAACGAGCACTCATGTTGCCAACTGACAGATTAATTGCCTGTCGCTTTACTCAATAACCCAGTACACATGTTCGTTACATCTCTTTCTGCCTGCTTGAAAATGACTTCATAGAGTTCGAAATGTCGTTCTTTTACCTGTATGTTGGGGTATATAACTGGAAGAATATGATCCTTTCCTTGTTTATCTCTAGTTTTACTCTTATCTGTACTTCCGGCTCCCTACACACAAGTGTACGGAAATTCCACACACAAATAAAAGGGTTGCAAGCTTTCACCAAAAGCATGGTCACAGCAAAGAATGGAAAAATGCATAAAGAAGAATGGCTATAATGCCAACTGCATCACTTTTTTTTTTTTAAATTGCCTGGGATTGATGTCAATATAAACCATACAAAATCTCAGTTATGTGCGGCTTTATCTTCAGGTTCCTAAATGAGGAGCAAATGTTTATTAAAGGAAATATCGATATTTTGCAATATTTTCACCGGTATGTTGATGTGTGATTCAGCGTTACCTGGCATTGCAACTACTAGCATCTTATCTTAATATCCAGTTTATTAATTCATTTATGTATATTACAATGTTTGTCACATTTGAATTTAGTTTTAAGGCCTTTAGGCAACTTTGGCTCAGGCCGGATGGATGATGGGATGAATTGGTGGAATGAAGAAAGTGGAGGGAAACTGTAGAACCCCGTGAAAACCCACGCACATGGTGTTTGTCCACCACAAAGCCCACATTGCATGAGCAGGGATCGATCCTACGACCCTTAGCACCAGAGGTGAGCGCTCTACCAATTGAGCCACCGCGGAACGCATTTGAATTTTATATAAGGCCTTTAGGCAAGTTTGGCTCAGGCTGACAGTCATATTTGACCTCACCTTCATAGAAGCTAATATATTATCATCAGCGACTTTTTCAAAGTAGCCGTCTTCCATTCTTGCTGTAGTGTTAGATCCACTACATATTCTTCTTCTTATAGACAGATAAACAATTAAACTTTGTATCAAAATATATTGCATGTACTTGTGTACGCGAACACCGAATAAATTTCAGCTTCTTAGCGGTAGGATGGTAGTTAGAAAAGATTGAGGCGTGATTATTGCAGAACCCGGTTCCAGATATTCGGGGTATGTTTCTCCAACATTTGAAAATTCTAACGTAATTAGTTCCAGCATTTTAAATTATCTGAACTGAACTTTTGAGTTAATTTAATTCACTAAAAGGCAATTATCCCGCACCCAGGCCAATTACATTTCTAAACTTGTATTAATATCATCAATGTGTAATTAGGGTGGAGTAATTATATACAGTTATTTTTTTATTATTTTGCATAACTACCAGTTAGTACAAAAAAAAAAGTTTAGAATTGACATAAAAACTGAAGATCAAATTACAGCAATAATAAAGAAGGGTCATTCCAGCTCAAATCACCCAATGCCTCCAGGGCGATCATCTCAAATTTGAATGATTTTCTGCTTGAAGTACTATGGGTAAATTAGAAATGTAAAATATCACTTTTGTACTCCTTTCAATTCCAGAAATATATGTCAAAAATAGGTTGAAAATCATGGTATCTTCTATTCGAGATTGTCGTTTAAAATCGCAGAGTTCCATAAACAAATGTATAATTTATGTTATCATAGTCCAAATGATGTGAAATTTTGTCAGAATCGCCTCAGACATACACTTTCCTCCTACAACTTTTCTATGGCCAGGTTTGATAACAGGGTTTGTTAAATACAGGAAAAAAAAACATGGATTGTATCGTTTGTTGATGAAACATTAATTAGTTTAATAATGTTGGCAATGAATCATAGTAATAAAATTGTACCTGTTATATAAGAGTATAGTAGAGGTTCAGTGAGAACAGAATCAACATTGTTCCAATATTCCTTGTTTATTTTAAAAATATATAATTGATATATGTGCAAATGTGCACAATACGTCTTAGTAGAACGACAATTAGTTTAGTGGTGTTGATCAATAATAAAAGCACAAAAATATTGTTCCTATAACATGAGGCAAGTATAGAGATTCATTGCTAAAAGTTTCAACAAATTGTGGATGTTTTAATCTTCAAAACCTTGATAAAAATATACAGGGTGGTCCAACGGAAACTTTCCACCTCTCTTATTTCGTAATCTAGTGGTTTGTTTGAAAAATCCCGAAACA
>JAGDQP010027850.1:0-23429 GCA_022664845.1 Lepisma saccharinum
CAATCATGGAAATCCCCTCTAAAATGCAGTCTTCAATCACAAACATTGCTTAATTAGATGTAGTGAGTACAACTCTGATTTTCATTTGCTAGGCCGACGTCATTGGCTGTCGAGATATAACGTTATTTATGAACAGGCCGAGTTAACTTTGAGTGCTTGTAACTCCGAGACTACGCATGTTTACCAAACAAACTATTTTCATGTGAGAAAACACATCTCGAAGCTTATCTAGTTATTTCAGGGACATGTTTAATATACATGTCATGCCCAGACGCAGGATCAGCGACCGAAAGTCCGTGAAACCCTCTCGAAGCCAACTTCTAGATTCGTGCCTCATTTAAATCTAAATTCTATTACGGTATGTTGTGGATTTTACAGATTTAATTACTTATTTGTTACACGAGTAATTAGCACTAATATAATTAAAAGTAATATAATTAAAAGCACTAATATATAATTAGATATCCATTATCTATAAATGAGAACTACTTGACAGAAATGAGCAGAATTTGAAAATACGTATCATGTAATGATTGTTTCAAGGAATACATTTGCCGCGAGTTGCAGATGGTTGGGAGAATTTTGGGGCCACACTTTTGATGTAAATTCGATTAAGACGCGGAAAGAGGATGCAAGACAAATGTACACAGTATTTCGTAGATCCGGACTGGAAATGGGTGTTCATCTCTATCAGTACGCCAGAATTGTGTTCTCGAAGGGAATATAAGAGCTAATTGCTAACAAGTTGCAGGCTGTTGTCAGTGCAGGCGGGTGACGAGTCATCTCCATGCACACTCTTCTTGGAAAAGAAACTGCTTGTACCTACTTTTTCCATAGGTGTTGTGTTGCTTTTTTCTTCGTGGGCTTGGGAGTAAAAATAGCAGCTACATTCGATAACTGGTTGCTTTATCGGTTGTAAATGGTCAAAATTTAGATAAAGTATCCCATATTAAATATCCTCGTTACTTCACAGAATTAGCGGAAACCTTTAGCGAGAAAAAATATCTGGGAACGAGTAACGTACTCATCCACCCTCGCACACATACACACACACAGCACTATGGCTTATGTTCGTCTCGATTACACAAACATGATGAGAGCCAGGTGTTTATGCGGTGACGTTTTCGACTCTTGGAGATAATATTCCGTCACTACACACACCACAGCAAATCGTTTTGCCGAGAACTTTCCAACCACGCCTCAATCACCTTTCTAGTCCCAGTAGTTCTAAAGATATAAATTTCCACCCCTATCTCTGGAACCACCCCTGCAATCTAGAATATTTGCGTCAGTTCATATGAATGTTCCTGCAACAGTAACTTTGGCTAGCTTTTCTTTTCTCCCCACCACTACATGAAAGATAAATCTTTTACCTTTTTTTTTTTAAATAAAAAAATCCCTACTCCTTGAATTTGGAGTTTAGAAATGACAAGCGGTTAGGTCAGTCAGAAAATTCCAGATGTGACTTTAGAAAAGGAAAGTAACGAAAATGTATATTTGAAGAATTTAGCGCAAAAGTTGAGAATACAAAAAATTTGGACACTGCAGAGTACATTTCTCGTCCCAGATATTTTTGTCTCGACTCGTTTCTGTATTCTCCACGTGGTAAGCGCGGTCGTTTCTCTCCACCAAGTTTTCTGTTCCAGTATAGCAAACCTGATTCACTTTTTTGGCAGCAACATTTTCGGGTTTTGACAATTATTTGGCCCACTTGCGCTTTGAATTGGCACCTCAAATTTTGTGTGGAATGTATTTTGGTGTAATCAACACGTACGAAAAAATTTGAAGGTAGGTTTCGGCATGACAATGTTGACGGTCTCCTTCTTAGTTTATTTTATAAAAGTTACGTATCTCCGCACCTTGAATTTTGCTCTCCTATCTGGGCTATGGCGTCTCCCACAGTGCTGTCCAAGGTTAACCGAATTTTGAACTTATCTTGGCTATCGTTCGCTTTTGTGTTCCATTCGTACGCAATTTCAGCTCCTAGAAGCCGTTCATATTAAATCTCCTTTAGTACGTATGTATTTGCATGACTTCAAATATCTGTATAAAATTGTTAATGGACATTCCAGATCTGGCGATATTCTTCACGCCTGTAAGACCCACTCGCAGTAATGACCTGCTTGTTTTGCAAGCACCCACGCTTGCTATTGTACAGTGTTCTCTAATTTACAGATCTTAGTATAACAGAGTTTCAAGCCATTTTGATTTTGCTCTACCATATAACCACTTTATGAAAAACCTGGTATTATTTGATTTTGTCTTTCTGTATCTCTTGATATTCTTTCTGTTAATGTATTTGTCCATTTCTATCTTATTTTGTATCGATCGTTTATCTTTATTGTTTGACAACTCAGTGTAAAATGGTCATTAGTGCTGTATCTGGGTTCTTGTTAATAAATAAATAAAGATTATGTATTGAAAATGCTATGCCAACGGGAAAGGGGGGGGGGGAGCAGAGACGAAGGAAGGTGGAGGGTTTAAGAGTTTTAGGCTAGGGTGACCAGATTTTTGAAAAAAAAAAAAAATAGACATTTTATAAATTTAACCATTAAATAAGGACACTTAAATTATGAACTTAACGACATTTTAGCTACCAAGAGCTGCTGGGAAGACGTTTAATCAACTAATCCTACTTGATACAAACGTACAAATGAACATTTTAACAATCTACATAATCTGAGCTGTTGGGTTCAAAAAGAGAAATATTGCCATGTATTTTTCTGATGAATGAATATCTTGCAAGACTTTAGAATTATTCAACAATCGACTATGAAATTGTTTACATCTAAGATCCTGAAAATGAGACTTAAGACCAACTACTTATCTCGTTTCTGCTACAAAACTCTTCCTCTGATTAGTCCGTAGAGAATTTACAATATGACAAGGTTCTTTCAACAGCAGCATTTGTGCCTGGACAGCCAATGCAAAGATCACAACCGCCTGATTGCATGAAATACAGTCACCTTTGTTTCTATCTACTTCCTGATGGTAACCAAGAAATAAGTACCTGAGAATTAAATAGGCGGATTTCATGCTAATGGTAGCTACAATTAGCAGCTACGCCAGTGCATTTCTGCGAACATTTAACATGAATTTGATTATTACTTGCACCTTAAAAAATAACTTGAATCCAAGATGGCGGACAGTGTATGTAACATGTGTCAGAGAAGCAGTATTTGATCCAATTTTTTTTGCATTTACCCACATTCATGTCCAGTTCTATCTAACGACAATCAAAGCAATTTTGGGTCCGAGCGTAATAGTAGTTTACGATAGCATTTCGGATATATGACGGTTCATAAATATGCAAATTACCGGTATGAGCCGCTAAAATTAGTACAATACACATTAGACCGCGGAGAACTTTGCATTTTAATCAATTTTAAAGAAATCCCGGCGAGACAGTTGGTGAATGTACCTTGTTAGATAAATGTAAGGTATTGAGATACGTCGTCGAGTAGAATTTGTTTTTATCAAGAAGGCTCTCATAATACGTAAAACGACACCTTAGCTTAACATCACAATTCCGGATATATAGAGACATATTTGCCAGTGATACTATAATTAAGCAAGTTTCAATAATAGCAAGTTAAACCCATGTATTTATTGTGTAATAATTTAAGAAAATCAATTTGACCCAATCTTGGCGTTTTGTGCAACTATTTTTAAATGTCATTTTATATTAAAATAACAAGTTGTTGTCGGTTCTAATAATCACACGTCTCTTTCCAAACGACCTACACTTTATAATTTCTCAATCAAGGAGCGAAGAAACGTGGACGATGCTACTTGTCTAATGGTAAAGACAAATACTCCGCATACTGTCAGCAATGTAATCGCTTCATTTGCAAGAATACAATACAATCAGAATAACAGATACGGTGTGCTTTACATGTGAGAGTGAGAGAGGAAGGTAGTTTGATTCTGGTAATTTTATATGTAGTACTTTATATGTGTAAATAAGTAAGAGACTCATGGTACCTTTATTTTTGTGCAGCCATGAAAATGTTTACAAGGTTAATATGATGTATTAGTTTTTTCTGTATTTTTCATTATTTTGTAGTATCTACTTGAAAAAATAAAATACAATAAATAAATACAATACAGTGCAATAAATACTATACAATGAATACACCCATATTCTAAAATATCTTGATTTTGAACAAGTACTTTATTTGATACTAAAGGTCGAAAATGACTCATCTTGGCGTTCCGTGAGGTGAAGTTATCTTGGCGTTTCGAGGATTAAGGATCATTCATCGTGATTCTGTCATATTCAAACATAATTTAGGAAAAAGAGAAAATATACAAGAAAAGTAAGCGACAAGAACTCACACAAAAGTAGGAGTAGACTTGCACTAGGAAATATATCCGTCAAACTTGCTGTTTGGATGCAATTATTGTTTACCGTTAATACCGTAACTTTGAGTTTCTAATACAACATATAAATAGGGAAACTATATTCAGCGGATAAGAAAAGTATTTGCACAAGTTCAACAAAGAGGAAAAACAGACTGTATTACACGTAAAACACTGACCATTTCGAAATCTCTTGCCCTTTTATGATAATTTGGATGCCTTAGATAGAATACTATAGAACTAACTACCACTCGATACACCTGTAAGGTAACAGGCAACGAGAGAGTGAGAACTACGCAAATATATCGCAAAAAAAAAAGTATTTGGACAACCCAATACTACTCTCGAAATAAATGTTCTAGGTATCCTTTTGTGTACAAGAGCAGTCTACGTAGTGTATTGAAGCAATCCATACCGCGTCAGGAAAGCCAAGCGTGTTTGCAAGCCACGCTTTACCATTGGATACATTATGAAGAAACATGAAACAGAGCAATTATTGCGGGATAGAATCCATTCTGGCCAACCAAGAAAACTAACTGCGCGAAATGAAACCTACACCCTTCATTCTGTGAACAGAACTCAAGGAATTAGTGCTAAAGATTTACTTCACTCGCCTAGAATATGCAAGTTAATGTTACACAGCAAACAATCCAAAATTCATTGAAAAAATTGGGATTCAGATGTGTATCCGGAGTATGAATACTGGCCAATCCAATAGTAATTACACAACCCCAAATCATAACAGACCCTCCAACAATTTTACCAATTGAAGCAATGTTCTGCTTTCTGAAAGCTTCATTCTTCTTTCGCCACACGTCCTGATATCCATCAGTACAATACAAGTTTATCTTCGTCTCATCCTAAAAAAAAAAAACAACTTTTTTCCAAAATTTCCGGCACTTATATATATATTTTATGGGAAATGAGAACTTCTTCTTTCTGCTTTCTTCTGATATGTGTGTTTTGTTTCTGGCTACACATCTTCTGAATCCCATTTTTTTTGTTCACATCTACATATCTGTAACATTAACTTGCATATCCTAGGGAAGTGAAGTAGCCAAATTCTTTGAGTTTTGTTCACAAAATGAAGAATGTAAGTTCCATTGCGGGCAGTTAGTTTCCTCAGTTGACCAAAACGGATCCCCAATAATTGTTCTGTTTTATGTTTCTTTATGATGTATCCAACGGTAGAGCATGGCTTTCCAACAAGCTTCGCTTTGTCTCAGTACCTTTTGCCTTCCGCTCGTAATTTGAAATTAAAGTCAGTGGTTCCAATGTTGTTCAGCACACTTCGTTCCCCATGCTGCTTCTTTATACCTGACACGGTGTGGATTGCTTCAATACAGCACGCAGAGTGCTTTTGTACACAATAGGGTACCTAAAACATTTCTTTCGAGATTAGTATGGGGTTGTCCAAATACATTTTTGCAATGAATTTACGTAGTTGTAACTCTTCCGTTGCCTGTTGCCTTGCAGGTGTATCGAGTAGTAGTTATTTCTATAGCATTCTATCTAACGTATCCAAATTATCATAAAAGAGCAAGAGATTTCGAAATGGGCCACGTTTTTCGTGTGGTAAGTCTGTTTTTCCTCTTTGTTCAACTTGTCCAAATATTTTTTTCTCAATGTAGGTGAGACAGAAGCTTCTTGAACCATGCCTGTCGAGATAGAGAACCAAGAAAAGAAGAAGAAAAAAACAATATCTGTCCAATAAAGCAGTAAAGCGGGGGAAGGGTGAGCCGGACAGAAAGAGAACCACATTTGGAAAAGCGGAATAACTCCACTGCATAGACTAACATCAGTTTCTGTTATAATTTTCTAGTTACAGCAGAAACTTCGTTCTTATTAGTTAGAACATGATATGCTTTAGTGATTTTTTTAACGTTATACATAGTTAAATTCTGTAATAGCTGGGCCTGGGAAAGCCTTCATAATGACTACATGTATACTATTACGTGTGTTTTTTAATGAATATACAATATTTCGCAAAATCTGTATTGGATTTGTATCATATGTGCCTTCTTAGACCCTTATCTGGCAACAAAAAATATCTGAATGGGGCCCCCCCAAAGTTACACAGAAATCGGCGCCCTTGTCTGTAGGTACAGATACCATTAATATTAAAGAGTGAAAAGTATGTGACTGGACCGGGGATCTGTACCTACAGAGGCTTGATGTACAGAAAAAATCGGAAGTTGCCTGCATTTCAACTTTGGAACTTATTTCTTCCGTGTGAGATGTGCATCATTATGAGACATAAGAAAGTCCAAGCACAACTAGGAGTTGTGGTACTGCCCATGTAGTTTCGAGAGAGAACACCGACATCAAGAGTGGAAGGTGTGTGACTGGGAAGCGGGTCGACTGGGTGGCGCATTGGGACGGTAACCCAAAGGTCCCGGGTTCGATTCCTGGTTCAGTCACATACTTTTCACTCTTTAATGTTAATATTAATAGATTAATTTGATTTGTTTTACTGACCCTCCGTGCGTAATACAATCTCTTTATCTCGAGTACACCCAACAACAAGGTGAAAAATACAAGAACAGGTGATAAACGTGACACACAACGTGAAAAAGTGACTTTCCTATTTACAAACAGGTGAGAAAAGTGACCTGTATACTGTGTATTTTCGTAACATACGTAAAATGCGAGAAGTTTTACGCATTTATTTTTGCACTTAATACATAAAATAACAAAAATCTTCAACAGAACGTTATTATGTAATATTGTACATAGAATTTATACGAAAACAAAAGTTTACAAATATCACAAATCAAATGACTAGATAGTGAGTAATGTTAATACTTAATCACAGTCAAAATCATGACAAAAATAAACACCACTATCATATCACATTATGATCGACTCTTGAGATCCTTATCTTAAATAGAACTTAGAAAATAATTCCAAATATACAGGTAACAAACGAGAATAGTTTTTTTTATGTATGTTAAAATAGATAAAAAATATTTCAGTGTATAGACTTCAGTACCAAGAACCTGATGAGAAAGTAACGTCCAGTGATGAATGATTATCCACTGACATGTTCGTAGTTAACTGAATTTAAGCTTGTACTTGAGAACAAACGTAAAATGTCGATAGGTATTTTAATTATTTTTTGCTTCTTTCAAAGTATCTTTACGGAACAAAAACTTATTATTTTTCGTAACTTACGATATAGATAAAAAAAAACAATGACGTTATCATTAAATATGAAAAGTACTTATAAATATTTTACATACGAAAAAATTAGGACGGATTACACAATCGTACAATTCTTACAAAAGCGCTTCTAATCCAAACACTATTCTAATTCCATTTTCACTGCTCTGAGAAAAAGTTTATTCTGCAGATCGCAGTCATTCCTTTACTTGCTATCTAAATATGCTACTCTGATCTAAATATGCCACCTAAATATTACCCTGATTTATTGACGCGTATCTCTTCCAATTTTCTCTTCTATAAATACATTAGATTATGTTTTTCTGCCTCTTCTCTTTCGGGAGCCTTCACGCTTACCACTGTCGGAAGAACGAGCACTTCCAGAAAATTCACCTGAAAAACATTTTTTGAAGAATTACTGGGCTTCCTTCAAAATATTGATCTGCACAGGATAGATAGAATAAGCATATACACTATTTTGTTGATACAAAGTTTGCACTTGAATATTTCTGGTCTAGTTTTCGGTAAGTAATCCAGAAAAGTCAGCGCACTGTGTCCCAGTGAAGAAAAAGAATTTGCGACGACTGACACCGGTGGTTGAATTGATTTTGTATTGAATGAAAGAATTCAACAGTTGGATTCCTAACGTCGTTTTAGAAGCAAGCAAGCAGTATTCCTTGTTGAGAGTTACATCTTAAAAAAGAAAAAAAAGAAATCGTACGAAAGGTGGGTTCGCAAATTCCTTTTCCTTCAGTGGGGACCAGCACAAGAACTTTCCCGCGTTGCGATTAGTTCTGCGGTCTGTAACACCGATTGATTGTAACCTATACGGAAAGATGTGTATCTCTATGGTAAAAGTAACGTATCAAGTTGAAACAAGTTTTCACTGGCCGCAAACCAAAGCCCGTGCAACCAATGGCGAGATAGGGGTGGGGAGAACGTATTTTTTACTCCATTAGAATTCATCTTTATTTATTTCCCACAATAACACATTTCCTTCCCGAGATTTAATATTCTCTTTCAATGATTGCTGATCCCGTCTCCTAAGGTTTCAATTATTATTATTCCACCAAGGTTGAAATAAGAACTATATAACAATAAACAACATGCCGTGTTTCTTTCACTCGCTCTATATACTCTGATTTATTCGATTTATCTGAGAAAATGTTGAAAGACATATGAATATAACAGACTAGTGATCACTGCAAACGCTCCACACGCCACTGCCGCTAGGATTTCTTACTGCAAACAAGAACAAGCTACTCTTATTTCCCATAAATCTTTCAAGCTACCGATGACCTGTATGCTACGCGCTGCATAGCATCTCCAAGTTTGTTTGTTTTTTTTTAAAAAAAAGGATAAGCATAGTCTCCCGTAAGACCTGCATTGTATTATTACATATGTCCAACTTTATTTTACCAAAATATTTCCACCGGAAGTGGTTTGTTTTAAATGATTCTATCTATCTGTAGCATGTGAAATAAATTCTGATGATTAAAGGTATCACGTTAAATCGTCTCCGAATTTTTAGCTTTTTATTTATTTATTTATTTTGTCACCAGAAGTGTACCAAATATAAATATGTTCACATAAGCTTGTTTTAAACCTCCATGCGAAAACTGTTCCGTTGAAAATCATTATATTGTATTCCTGTTTGTTGAAAAAAAAAATAGTTTTCTTTTGAAGGCTTGCTCATTAACAATCATACTATAAGTCATACTATGTGTTATGATAAGATAAAGGTATTCCCTGTGCGATGAACGGCACATCGGAATGTGGAATGAACGTTCCACATATTCTCAACGAACGGCACGAAGTGAAGTGGGGTGGTCAGTTCCACGCTCGACCTGCCAAAGTGCCCAGGAATACCAACGACACTCTGGTATTCAATTTGATAGGAGGCTGAGTGCACCTCAGAGCCTCAGGCATGGGAACAATGATTTGAACCTGGGCCGCCCGATTCGTAGTCATACACGCTACAGTCTAAGCCACGGCGACTCTTCTATGCTATGATAAGCCATACTAATGTCACCTACCCATCCCACGTCTAATGGTTACAGTCGCAGACTTCGAATCAGCATAGGTTCGAGTCCGGGTGCCGACCATACTGACTGAGGTTTTCTTCAGTTTAGCCAGACATATACAGTGCGTTCGGAAAATAACTATACCTGTCGTAACGTAGAACAATACGTAACATCGACTTACCTTATGAGACTAAATTGCGTAACAGCATATATCTTGCAGTTTTTCATGGTCTACTACTTCGCTCATAGTCCTTTACCGATGCCGTCCCCCTACATTTCTCGATTAGCGCTCTTACACTATGTCGATTAGGAACCGGTGTACCTACAAATCTAACGGAAAACTGTCTGTGTGTACTCACCATGCTCACGGAAGACGTATTCAACGAGAAATATTCGCTGTTCTAAAGTTAACACCATTCTGAGCGCACACGGAAAGACACGATCTGACTCGTTCAAAGGCGATGAAGAACAAAGAACTACACAAACTTTCTCGTCTCAAAGGCACCAGCCTGACTGGCTCGCGGAAACAAACTGAACACAACGCAGGGTTACCAACCTTTGCAGAAAACATTACTTAGAGCGCACGGAATACAACCCGTGTTTATATTATTATCGTATTTATATAGGTGTATAGTTACTTTTCGAACGCACTGGACGTTTCTCATCCCTGACCAAGGAGCATCGTCTCTTAGATGTAGTCAAAGCTGCCTATATAGCTAATATAATGAAAATTCATTAAAACAAAAAGTAATGTAATCTACTATAAAACCTAAATAACTCATATTCCAACCCAATAAAAGTTAAAAAATCTATTACTTTTAATGCAGGATGCTGTTACTGTATGGTGAGATGCACTATGATTTACATAGTGTAATCAGCGCTTTATTATATATAAATAGTATTATTTTGATATGGGCTTCGTTGTACAATTGTCTTGGGCTACTTTCACAGTCGACTATATGGTTCCCGAATATTTGCAAGAGTTTAGTTGCATACAACTGCAGTCGGGACAAAAAACAAACCTCCCTAAGTATCTTTCTACATCTTACTTCCATTACTGTAAAAAATGTTGAAATCATTGGCAGGACTGTTCAAATCTTCGCTCTTAATAACTAAGTCTAATCTGTAGTGTTTGCAGGGTGTCTACCACACGGAAAAGTCCCGAAAGTACCCAAAAAGTTCCGAATTGGGAAATTGGTAAAAAAAAAAAAAAAAAAAAAACCGAAATTAAGGAATTTGTCATGGAAAAAATTACTGAATAGTGCTAAACAACTTATTTCCGAATTTTTGCTAATTAATGTGAATGCTATTCTACCTAGTGCTTTTAACTCGACAGACCAAAACTGGAGAACATGTCATTTTTATATGTATTTCATTTATGTGCTGGACAATGAATGCTCTAATTTCATTGCAATGTCCTTGCATAAATTACTGCTGTGTATTACTAATACACTTAATCAGTTGTCGGGACTGTCCAAAGTGCTTTCATGGTTAGAACTTAAGGAGAATAAATTCGAGACAGGACAAGAATACTGTGTAGCGTGGGGCTTTGGTGGCAATCTTTTTACATGTGTTGTGGGTAGTGAGTTGAGTACAACGGTGATCTCACAATGACGGGCTTCTCTAGTGCGCTCCGAGATTGAAGCAACTTTCTTTATTACATATAATAAAATCATTAAAAAAAAAAAGTTAGTGTACCAAAAGTATATGCTTTCACTTACTTTTTTTTTCTAAAGTTTAAAGATGCGTGGAAAGTGCATTTTTTCGAGAATACTGGATTACTAATGATGGAAATAAAGACATCGCAAAGTGGCGTCGAAGTGTGCCTGGTGACAGATATAAAGCATTTTGTAGTTTCTGTTCAGCAACTTTAGATATTTCTCATTGTGGTCTAAATGCAATGAAAGTTCATAGTAAGGGCAAAAAGCATGTTGAATTGTCAGCAGCATTTCGCTCTGGAAAACAAAGCGTTCTTACTTTCAAAAAAGTTGATATACGAACGTCACAAACTAAGTGTTCTCTGGCAGAAAAGTCGCAGGATAATATTTCAAAAACAGGATCATCGAAAGTTGAAGACATAGTGTCGATTCAAAGTTCTGATCTAAGTTCTTTTGTCGTTTCAGAAGTTGCGCTGAAAGCAAGTCCTGTGGGTAAGAAATAAGATTATGTCGCATTCCTCAGCCAGAGACTTATTCCGTTTAATGTTTCCTGACAGTGTAACAGCACAGAAATTTCACATGCAAAAAGACAAATTTTCGTACATGATAACTTATGGTCATTTTATCCAAGATTCTCTAGTTAAGGAAGTACATACATGAGAATATTTCTGTTTATCTGTTGATTAAAGTTTGAATAAGGTGAGTGAAATGGGGCAAATGGATATTCTCGTTCAGTAGTGGAATACTTCAGTTCAGGAAATATCAACTTGTTACTTAACATCAGTATTTTTTGGGCCGTTCAAGTGCATCTGATCTGTTGAAAGCTTTCCATGAAAGTATTCTTAAATTAGGTCTCTCAGCAAAATGTATATTGCAAATTGCAACAGATGATCCAAATGTTAACATCAAGTTCTTAAGTGATTTCAAACGATTAATGGAATCATCAGAATTAAATGAAGACGGCAAAATTCTAACAGATCCAGGCATGTGTTCACTTCATTTTGTGCACGGTAGCTACAAAACAACACACAACTTATCTGTGTGGGAAATTAATGAGTTTTTGAGGGCTTTGCATTATTATTTCAAAGTTTTCCCATCTAGATGGTCGCATTATACATCTGTGACAGGTTCATCTTTATTTCCTCTGAAAATGTGCTCAATCAGATGGGTTGACAACAAAACATAGTTGCACGTCTTGCAATTAAGATCAAAAACACTAAACTGATGAACAAGACTATATTATTCGTAAAAAATAAATTACACGTAACGTTTCGACCTTCTAGCAAAGATCCTCATCAGACATACACTGACTCCCAATAATCTACCTGCTCCCTCATTGGCCGAATCAAGCAGCCAATCAGAGACGCCCGATCAAGCAGCCTCCCCATTGGCTGGAACAATCAGTCAATCAGAGACGCCATAAAACATCCCATGTTAACAAAAAGAGAATCAACATGAAGCAAACTTAGAGCCCCCCTAACACCTCAATTAACATACATATCTCTGTGTTTGTCAACAATAATCTTCCATTCTTTATTAATGCTAAAACCTTTGGTCCAGTTCATTAAGTTCTTATCTACTTCTTTTTCTATCCACCAGGCCTCCTCCTATTTTCTAGGCCACATACTATCTTCATGTTCTAACACAATCACTTTTCCCAGTCCACATTAATGTCCTTTTTCTTGTACATGTTTGAATATAGAATTACTCTCTCTACCATATTTCACATCGCTTTTATGTTGTTTAATTCTTTCTTTCAACAATTTACCCGTCTCTCCTATATACTTCATATCACAATCCTCACAGTTAATACAATAAATGACACCTTAATTCTATATATGTCATTCTTCACTTTGCAAAAACCAAAATCCCAAATTAAGTTGAGGGCTTTCCTAACTTTCTCCCATTTCCAACCTTTCACCCCTTCTTCCCCCATGGCACCCTTAACAATATCAAGTATAGCAGCCCTCTTTAAACTTGGAAACATAGCTTTAACATCCAAACTAAATAAAATACACTCATTTTCAATTACAACTTTACTTGTGTAGTCAATTACCTCTCTATAATCTTTCACTGCCAATGTTTCTTGTCTGTCTCTCACCCACTCTAACACTGTTTTCAATTCACTTTCCAATGGTTCAAAATAATTGTTCTTACAATCCATCACTGGTCTTAACTTCACTTCCTTTTTGTGTATTTTTGGAAAACCTTTTAACACCGGTACTCTTCCATCTTCATTTAACCACTTCTTCTTACTTTCTTCCTTTATCTCTTGTATGATTTCTTCTTTCTTCTTATCCACTGACTCGTACTGACCATCTACTAACTCCTTAACCTTGCCATCATACCACACTTTATCCATGACCACTCCTTTATCAGTCCTCTCTATCACTATGTCCTTCCTTTTCTTAATTCTCTCGTAACCTCTTCTTTCATTAAATTCGTAGTTCTTCTGTGAACTTCCTTCTTTACTAACGACATCGCCTTCCTTCTCAATCTATCTCTGTTTTCTTCCTCTTTAACCTCCATCAACGCCTCCTCTATAGAATACACCATGTCATCAACTCTTATATCCCCGTCCTTCACTTTAAACTTACAACCTAAAGAAAGAAAACTCTTTTCTTCTTCTGACACTTGTATGTCCCCTATCACCACTACTCTTTCTTTCTTTCTTTCTTCTTATCACTCAACCCCAATGCCTGAATGTCTGATGAGGATCTTTGCCAAAGAGTGTATGTCTGATAAGGATCTTTGCTAGAAGGTTGAAACGTTACGTGTAATTTATTTTTTACGAATAATATAGTCTTGTTCAGCAGTTCAGTGTTTCAGATGGGTTGTGAATATGTAATTGAAAGAGCGTTACATATGGTATCCTATTTGAAAAAGTAAATTGAGTCTGTTTCAAGCTAACCCACCTGAGAGCAATAAATTCTCCGTTTTGAGCTCTTCTGTGAAAGATTTTTTGCTTCCTGCTAAATTGTCGTTTCTTCAGTCGGTGGCTGCGAAATTAGTCTTTTTTATTTCCTTTCAGACGGACAAAGCTTTGATGTAATTCTTGTACACTAACGTGTATTTAATACTTAGAAATATTAGCAAGCGATTTCTGAAGGGAGAAGTTATAAAAGCTGTTGAAAAATCCTGCACAGATGTTTTCAGTAGATATTGAGAATAAAGATAACTTATTATCAAAGAAGGATATTGACATGGGATTTGGAGCAAAATCAGCATGTAAAGGTTTGAGAATTACACATCATGTCCTTTAGACGTGATTGCAGGGTCTTCTTGATTGCTATACTTGAAAAATTAATTAGTAAAAGAAGTCGTTTACGTAATAGAATGATAAAGACAGCGACATGTTTGGCACCATCAGTCATGCTTAATTCAATATTAAGCAATTGCAGAGTGACTCTAGCTTTAGAGGAATTCATTTCTACGAACTGGCTTTCTCCCTCAGAAGCGAATCAAATAAAAAAGTTGTTACCTTAAAATTTGTGAAAGCAAGGAATTCCAGCAAAAACTGACTGATTTTGAATGGAAAACGCGAAGATTGGATATATTTTTCGTTTAAATTTTACATGCAGACAATGATGTGTTTCATGGGAATGCAGCCATTGAAAGAGGATTCTCTATGAACAAGGAATGTATCATTGAAAATCTACATAAAGAATCTCTTATAGCTCAGCGATGTATCCATTCAGTTGTTTCTCAGTGTGATGGAGTTGATAAAATAGTTGTGTCCAAAAGTATGATGATGGCTGTAAGGCTATCCTCACGACGAAAGGAAGCTTTGGCAACGAGAAAGAAGAAAGAAGAGGAGCGAGATAAAATTAACAACACCAGGAAGGAAATTAGGGCCCTGGAAGAAGAAAAAGGAAACTACTGGAGCAGGCTGAAGAAGAAACTGAAGGAATTCAACAGAAAATGGTTTCGGTCCAAAAGAAATTGCGTCAGTGTTAGACTGTTTTGTGATTCACCACTATGTTGGTATTAGTTAAGGCGATGGAGAATACATACAAGTTAATCTTTTTTTTTTTTTTTTTTGCCGGGCTATACACAAATCAATAATTAAACGTGACTTACTGGATTAGTGTAATAATCACAAATTACTGACTTTAGAAGTAATTGAGTTTTGAACTAATTTGAATTTATTTATAATCTTTAGATAAGTTGGGACAAGCCAAACCATTCTCAACACTACAACTCACCTTCAAATTGACCCGCGTCTAATGTCACGACACTTGGGCTTCGACAACTACCCATCGAGATTTGAGAACCTGAGCGAGATGAGCCTAAGTCTCTTGCAGTAAATGGTGACAACAGATCGCCGGAAGCACTCCCTCTCGAACTAGCTGTAGCTGGTAATCTGTAACGAGATCCTGATGCAGGATGCCTCGGTGGAAATTCCAAATTCTTGTCTTGTAAGTAGCAAACAATGATAGGACTTGCTTCCGCATTTTTGTCTGCCAAATCACTAAGCTGCTGCAAGGCCATTTGATTCCGCTCTTGAATGTCTCGAACATCAAAATCTTTCTGAAAAAAGAATAAATCCAAAACATCTCTTGGCAAGCTTATATATAGTGTGTCTTTGCTTTAAAAGAGAACTTGACAATTCGTTTATTTAATTTCATATACATTACATGGACTGAACAGGCAACTATGACCTAAGTCCATTATACGTCTAAGGGATGACGTCCCTAGGCTCTTTCCGAAAGGAAATGTGAAGGTAGCGTCCGGGACCCTGGTCTTGGTACCATCCTGACAGTCATCTGAAGGAACTAAGCAAAACCCTGGCAATTTGACAACTTCTTTAATCTCTAAACACTGAATATACAGATCAGAAAAGGCTGTATCACAATATCCTTCATAACTTTCAGAGTTCGGGATCTTTCACTGCGCAACAATTCAAAAATTTGACTGAATAACGGTGCTAAGGCAAAGATTTTAAAATGACCTATACCAGGGCTTGCAGGATTCCTGCTCTGTGACGTCATCCCTCCAAGCATTTTAAAATATTTTGTACGTCTATCAGTAACCAGAGTTGTTAGTGCAGGGTGGCCAGACGTGTCGAATTTTCCAGGACAGTTCCGTATTTATAATCTGTCCGCAAAGGTATTCAGGTATTTTGAAAGATACATAATTAAGTACTACGAAGTTATTAATAAGAACAATAACACAAAACTTATATCTACTGAGATGAAATAAAAAACAGATAAAGAAAACCAACTGTTTATAATTATTATAATTGCTTGGCAACTATGATTCACTCAAAACGCAACACATCTAATTGAACAAGCAACACCAAAATGAAATAAATTTTTCGTTGTACAGGGATATTTTAAAGAAAAAGCTTCTTTTAGATATCCTTTACTATAGTCAAAACTATAAGTTAAGAATAATGTTTTACTTTCATTTATTTGTAAAAATTATGTTACAGTTTTAGAAGGAAATAATCAATAGAAAATTAACAGGAGAAAAATTATCTGGTGAAAATGGAAGGTGTTTTCTAACTTCACCTATCCTAGCATCTATGGACATGCAAATGTGTCCGGGGACGGGAGGGAAGCAGGGAATAGTAAGTAGGAAAACTGCGCCCAGGCATACCACGTGTTCTTGCAAGTAACACTATTTCAAGTGGACACTCACAAGTCAGATCTAGAAGAGATATACATATTTAAAATCAGCATAAAAAACTGAGTTTGTGTGTAAAATATTAGGTGCCATTGCCCAGTGGTTGAAGAGAAATTGATAATGCAATAGTCAGATTCTTCTCTGTGGAGAGTGGTATAAAAGTGTTGAAATACCATGATATTTTTAAATTGCTGAAACAAATGGAAAGCAAATACATAGTAATGGGTACTGGAAGGTGCTTCCTTGTGGAGGGTATATTCTTCATGGCCACCATCTTGAAGTCCGCCATACTGAATCTCGATTGATTTTCTTAAATGAGAAGGGGGTAGTGTAATATGTCATTCTGGGCTAGAATTTTACGAGAAATACGTTTCTGAAGTCAGTTTTGCTGCAAATGTAATGATCTAAGAAATAAAGAGTATGTGACCATATCTTGGGAGTAATGATACAATAGCCTCGGAACACCTATTTTGCCTTGAAATAACGACCGAAATGAAACCCAAATGCATACAAATCCATATCGATAGGACACCATAGTCCGGAAAAATTTGTATGCATTTTATTTAATTTCCATCGTTATTTCGAGAAGAAATGCGTGTTTCTTGGCTATTGTATTGTTATCCTATGCTAGCGTCACACACTCTTCTCTCTCACAATATTACATTTATGGCAAATCTGACTTCAGAAACGCATCTCTTGTAAAACTATAGCCCAGAATGACATATTACACGACCCCCTTCCCATTTAAGAAAATCAATCGAGATTCAATATGGCGGCCATGAAGAATATACCCTCCACGAGGAAGCGCCTTTCACCAAGTCCCTATTACTGTGTATTTGCTTTCCATTTGTTTCAGCAATTTAAAAGTACAATGGTATTTCAACAATTCTATATCACACTCCACAGAGAACAATCTGACTATTGTATCAACAATTTCTCTTCAACCACTGGCACCTAATATTTTACACACAAACTCAGTTTTTTATGCTGATTTTAAATATGTATATCTCTTCCCTAGCAGATGAACATAAATTACGTGTATTTGAAAATAAGGTTTTGAGAAAGATATATGGGCCGAAACGGGACGAGATGACTGGAGAGTGGAGGAGACTGCATAATGAAGAACTCCACGGACTGTACGATTCACCAGATGTTGTAAAAATAATGAAATCGAGACGACTAAGGTGGGCAGGGCATGTAGCTCGGATGGGGGAAAATCGAAGATTATATTCTATCCTGGTTGGAAGGCCCGATGGAAAGAGGCCATTGGGAAGACCGAGACGTCGTTGGGAGGACAATATTAGAAGAGATCTTCGAGAAGTAGGTGTTCGTGATGAAAACTGGCTTGATACTGCCCAGGATAGAATCCAATGGCGAACGTTTGTTACTGCGGCGATGAACTTGCGAGTTCCATAAGCCATAGAGTTAGTTAGTTAATATCTCTTCTAGATCTGAGCGTCCACTTGAAATGGTGTTACTAGTCAGATCTTTTGTCATATTAATTTGATTGAAATAATCTTATTTAAAATACGACGTTCTTGGGGGAATAACATTCTCAACTGGGAGTAAAAATGAATGTGTTATTGTTCCTTGTGTTAAACGTGATACGACCCCATCGGTAAAGGAACTATACCTGGTGTCAGAGCCATCTGTTAGCCTTGCGGTGAACTATATTCCGCGAGCGAGTGGGTAATTTTGAATGACGTAGAAGAGAGAAACTGTGTTGCATCGCATATAATAAAGTATATAAAACCAGATTTTTCTAACCTATCTCAGTGAACTGTGAAGTTTCAAAACGCGTATATGTATGTATGTATGTATGTAAATAAATAAATAAATAAAACTAATGTACCTTTACACCGACTTCCGAAAGCTTTGGAAATCGTAACATTCCTAGTTAGGATTGCAGCGAACGCGAGAAGGTTGGAATTATCCAAATGTGTACTCAATTTCGTATCATTTGTGGGAGTAAGCAACAGCAATAATTTGCTATATTTATTAAACTTTAGCCAGAGGAGACTTACGAACCGGGCGAGGAGGCAAAAGATGAAAGAAAATTATTGATTATGATTTTAATCACATAAACGTTTCATAACACTTCGAAAACACACTTGTAAATCATTCAACCAAAGACAGAATTTCAGAAATAAGTATTTGCTGACGTGTCACAAGGTGTAAACGAATTACTTAAGACTGTGCGATTTTCGAATTTCGATATTGAACATCGATATAGGAAATCAGAACGCGATAGAAACACCAAACATTACGTTCATATAGAGAAATCGTTAAATAAAGGCTAGTATGCATACCGAGAACTCATTGAAAATCTAATATTGTTCATATCGAAAACTTATTGAAAATCGAATGTAGTTTCCATAAAAGAATCATTTAAAATAAAATACTGGCCATATCGAAATATGGTTGAAAACAGAATATCATTCGCATGAAAAACGACTGTAAAAAAAAACAGCGATTATACTGAAACATTGTTAGATATCGATTTGAAAATCAAAATAAGAGGTTGCGTGAGAGCAATTTTTCCTTGAGCCGACCATGCCATAATTTACCATTCCAAGAGATTACCGTGTTGACAATTGTTGTCCACTGGGCTAAAAGATGAAAATAAAACAAAACAAAACAAACGTTTTATGTAGTACAAAGCCTAACATTTCCAAACATATAACTTGCTCTATCTTTAGTAGGCCTACAAGTTAAAGTAAATGGATCTGGTGGCGATTTCAATGATTTAATGATGATGTTATATCTACAGGAATGGTGTAAAGTAGCGTTTTCTGTATCCTAACACTGTGCTGAGCTAACTTGTAATAAGTAAGTTGAAGACTAAATACAATATATATTGCATGTTTCTGGAAATTACACCATTTCATTAAGTACTGTCATCAACGTTAGAAACAATTGGATTAGCAAGTACAAGCATACTTGTACCTGATTTTTAAAGTAGGGAACGCGCTTAGCCTCAAACTGCTCTATTAGTTTCTGTATACACAAGATAATTATTTTGTGTAATAGAAATATCCCTGAAAGAGCATTTTCTTTCGTAACACTGTAATTTTCTATAACTCTTTCATATTTCCAGGTGGAATACTGCCAACATTAGCTCTTGATTTATATGGGCACAACATGCATTTCACATGTTGCAGAAATATCTTCGTGAAGTGTCCTGATGAGGGCAAGAGGCAATTACAGATACCTTGGATTTTCCGCAACTAACTCATGGCTTTGCGGGAACCATAAGTTCGTTAAGAATCCCAAGAATTGACTTTGCAACGCATAGACCTTGACGTGCTACTTGCTCTTCTCGTAAGCCACCCATAAACAAGATAGATATATAAGGTTCACGGGCACAATTATCCTAGAAAATCAAAGTAAGTCTTTTAATAACTACTTACCTCTTTTATGCTTTTCAGAGAAATTTCACTACCACGTTGATATTCCTTCGTACTTTTCTTCAGAATTTTATCGGCTCTTTCTAATTTTGACTGCTGTTCTTTCAGTTGTTGCTCCAAGTTAAGTGCGTCTTGCTCTCTGTCCTTTAATATATTCCGAAGTTCTTGCTGGGCGCAATCTAACTCGTGTAACGTCCCTTCCATTACCTGTTGTTAATAGAGAAAATGGTTTGTAATTATGAAAACCGAACACATTCTAGCCCAAAATACGCATTTACAAGACGTGGCTTAGGGCGATTGCTACCTCTTAAAAAGAAACTCAGTTTGTCGTATCCGAAAGCATTAGAAGTTTGATCATAAATTTCTCGTCCCAGAATATACTAACCAACTTATTATTTTACATAGAATCCAGAACTTACAAGTCATTGTTTAATAACTTTCCTATACGACAGAAATTACCTTAATATATATTTACGTTTACAGCTCCCGTTTACTTGGCAACAGTGGATTGAGCCTTCTTTCAATTAGCTATGGTGTGTCTAGCTGCAGCCTCCCTTTCCTTCCTTGACATTTGATGCTTGATGACCTGATTGAAGGGTATAGGCAGGTCTCTGTCGCGAGGTGGAAATATTTTTCTCTGTATCCGAGTATTTCCTAACATAGATGCCAAGATTGGTTGGAAATGGATTATTCATATCTACATCATGCTCCAATATGTGTTTAGTAATTGAGTCTCGTTATTATGGAAATGGTAAACGTTCCAACATTTTAATGTGGTTAAAATCTTAACAATATTTCCCCACATCAGTACGATTATGTCAAGTTCGGTTGGTATCGGATAAATAAGTTTTATGTAATGTTCGAATATGTGTTTAATAATTGGGTTTCGTACCGTGGAAACCATAAATGTTTTATCATTGTCATACGGCTATGGCCTTAAGAGTACTTCCCTACACCATTATGCGAGGTTTGGCTACAATCATTCCTATATAATTCTCGAATATGTGTTTAATAACTAAATCCAGTTACCACAAAAATGGTAAATAGTTTAACACTCTAATGTGATGTAAGTCTTAAGGGCTGGGCGCTATATAATCATACAAAGTTTGAAGCAATGAGCTTCGTTACCATGGAAACAGTAACAAGCTGAAAGTTCTGGTGCAGCTAAAACATGGGAGGATTGTCCACTCGATCAGAATACCAATTTTGGAGAAAATGGCGTAATGCGTGATTTTGTTTGTTCAACTACCATGGAAAGCATACAACATTTCGTCAATCTGAAAGATTATAAACCTTCTCCAGCACCACCACTACCAATGTACGAAAATTGGTGATCATCGGTCGCAAACCTCGGAGGAGTTTAATTACCAAAAAAGTACAAAGTGAACGTACGAGAGTCATCTCAATAAGAGTATCTTTTGTTGCGGAGTACACACAACTATTTCAAATTATTTTTATTTGTGCATATTGCTTACACATGGAATGGCAAAATGTATGGGATTAGTGATATGAATGTCTAGTTGGTCACAATAAATTCTAAACAGTTAATTCAAGCTCTAGTAGGTGGACATGAATGAAGAATGTACGGCAGGACCGGGACTTGAGCGAAGCAGAGGGAATAGAGGCAAGTCGAAAACCTTATGTGGAACTCCAACATTAAATATATCTTGATGTCTGACATACGGAAACCATCCGGTAATTTAAGATACGGCGAAAGTGGAGTCTTTAGTCAAACAATTCCAACTGGATTCTGATGAAACATGTTAAGTTTTGTAATGTACATACAAAAGTGCGGTCGAGAAATTCCCACGAATTGGCAAAATAGTATGTTCAGTAAATACTTTAACTATGTTCAGTAAATACTGTTCGTGAGACGGCTTTCAGTCAAATGAACCTAATTCTAATATTAATGGATATTAGAATTGGAATGGTTGTGAAACATCTATCAGATCTCATCTTCGTATCAATCGTTGGTCCTTCAGTCAAAATGTGGGTTCAGGGGCCAATGTTGAAAACCTGATTTTCGATGGGAACAAGGGCGATTACAAGCAAAGTGATGCGTATAATTCAATGTGGAAACTACTGCACAAGAAAGTGTCTTGTGTTACAATAGATTTAAGTCTACTGAATAAGAACCAAGCCAAGATGTATCCTAATTGAAATAAAAGTATCGTATAGTGAAATAGAAAATATTGTCTCTATAAGTATTAACTTAATATCATGTTGCTCAGACTTGTGACCTGTAGATACTAAATAGTAATAAAATATTAATAGAATAACTATTAATAATTACTGAGTTTTTCGGAATAAGGCATATAGAAATCCTACAAAATTGTATTGATCAAATAATTACTATTTTGTCAATAATAATACCATTCCGCTAAGAACTTTCACCGACTTTAAACACTGGGTAGGGGAACAGGTGAGACAAAGTTAATTTTGTAACCAGGTACATTTTTTGTAATTCACAATTTCATATTCTCTGATGGTCAATTCGAACTTTGTCATTGTCAGACAAGGCCAGTTAAACGTAAAATTTATTAATACTTAAGGATTTTATTCCATACAGAAGTTCTACTTTATTCTGTTTTTTTTTTCCTCTCTTTTTTGTTTGTTTGTTAGGTTTCATATAAAGTTTATTGATGTTTTCCAAATCCATTCGTTTATTCGATTCCCGTCCATGCCCATTTTGCATTTTTGCTGAACACCCATCTGTTGGGGAAGTAGGCTGCATCATCTTGAAAAAAAGCTTCCAAGCGGGAAATGATAATGGCAGACATATGAATTCCTTCCGGTACCAACATTTAGATAATCTTTCTTATTTTCAGTCTTTCGCCATTCGTTTCTAGCCGCGCCATTTCGATACCTCTCGTGACGATGCACAGTGCGGCCGATTCCAAAAAAAGCTGGCCAAAAGTCCAAAAAGAAAGTAACTAGTTAGGGATTTTTTTTCATGTTGGGTTGGTTACAGTACATCTGTAATGGTCAGAAATTACTTATGAAAGTGTTTATTTCCTTTTACCTGTTCCAGAATACGAGTTGCAAAGCTACCTTTGTTCGATTGTGTTACTGAGGCAGTAAACGACGCACGTGTTGAAAGTTGTATAAAAACTTTAGATTGAAGCAGATTATAATCAAATAAAATGGAATTAACGTCTGAAAGTACGTAGAATATATATATAAAAAAA
>JAGDQP010027851.1:0-24620 GCA_022664845.1 Lepisma saccharinum
CCCAGTGTCGAACTCGCGTACCTACCCAATGCTGATCCAAAGTCCGCGACGATACTGCCTGGGTAGTTCTTAGCGTCCCCGTGTAAACGCAAGTGAATATGGAAATATACAGTCTTTGGCCTATCCGTTTTTCTTAAATCTCAGTAACTCAAAACAGACAGAGATGAGCCATACATCATTGGGTTCCTCATGGTCTGAAACTTTGGGAACAACTATGACTAAATCTAATACTGGTAGGTACTATCCAATAGCTTAGCATTATCTTTTGTAAAAAATGACGGTATGGTATTTTCGTTTTGAACGTTCACTTGATTTATACGGTGGCCCTATGCTTTTTTAAACTATTATGTAGCTTGTTTGAGTAAGTAACGAGGGTGTAAGTAACGTTTTACTGCGTTCAATTGATTCTTAGCCGTAAAAAATTAAAGTTGCGTGTGTGCTCGAGAATTTGGAAGGGTCACACCTTCCCGTTGGGAGCGGGAGTTTGGCAGAATCACTGACAGGTTAAGAACAACAGTACCGCGTTCAGTAAACTTACACTTACGGACACATTTATGGTATTGGTCCAGGGGTACAAACGCACTCTACATTCAGAATTTTAAGCAGAATTAGAATACTTTTAGGCGTAATTATGCATATTTTATACACATTTTATATATGTGTATTTTATATCCATACACAGGGTGCGAAATCATGGAGGAGATGGGACATTTCCTCCCCTCAAGAGATATTAAACACTTTCGAGCTTAACGCAGGTTCTAATTTTATGTATTCCACTGAGAAAATACACCTCCCCCACATAAGTTGGGAAGATACCTCCAGGAAACCTGTTGATCCTTGCCAGCACCAATTTCAGCATACTTACTTGTTAGGAATCTGTAATGATCTGAACGATCCGAATTCACTAAGTTAATTTAGAACTATTCAAAATCTGTTCTTTCTTCTTACATAACTAACAACGTTAGATAAAATTATGGCAGTTTACGTTAGAAATAGTAGAACTTATTGCTTATACGTTAGAAATAGTAAAATAAACTCCAACTAAACCGCCCCAGGTGAAAATTATTATTTAAGGAGTCGTTGAATGGGTAAATTCAAAATTTATGAATAATCATCCTTTGCACTCAGCGATTCTGCCAAAAATGTCAGTTTCGGGTGTGTAAGTAGAGTTTTGCAGGTTCTCAATAGATTTCTAGATTTATTTTTTATATTTACTTTTATTTGTTTATTTTTATTTATTCTTTATTTATTTTTGTTGTTGTTGTTGTTGGGGAAGGGTGCTCGAGAATTTGGGGATAACACCACCACTGAAAGTGTCTGACAGAATCCAGGTTGCACTGCTTTGAGTAACTTCTAGTACTTCCTGGAGGAGACGAAAATGAATATTATACTGCTTAGGTCATAACAGAGTCTCATACATTAGAAATATGCTAAATGCAAAGATAATTCTTACGCGTTGTTACAAAAGTTCTGAACTGCAAATCATAGCTTAATTTTCGATAGAAAGTAATTACGTATGTAAGGATTTTGTCACGGTTTCGAAAGTGATCAGAGTGTCCGGGTTGAAAATTGACATTTTGCGTTTTATAGATTGCTTTCTGAAGGTTTAAAACTTTTTCAAAGCATATTGTTTTCGCATCAACAGGCGTGCAGCACACAGCCCCGTGGCAACTAGGAATGTCGCGGATTTCCGATAGGTAATGGGGAGGCACGCGAATTCGAGCCCGCTCCCGGCTACCCTCACTGAAGGGTTGCAGAGTTTTCATCAGACTTACAATATGAATACCGGGGTGGTACTCCAATGCACTAGATTCTACCTTCCCCATCCCTGCACCGGAAAACTGAACGTCGAGGGACGTCATCTCTCGGACGTAACTGAGTTATGACAAAATTGTCTATTCAGTCCATAAAAGAAAATTGGGAAGCAATCCAGATTATGGAAAGAACAGAACAGAGTAACCTATCCTACATCTCCTAATTCAGTTTAACAGAACCAACTTTAAATAATTTCAGCTAATCTAACGAAAAGAATGTGTAGTAAATAAAAAAAATCAAGAAATTGAATGAAGAATTCGCGGTCATGAAAGGTACTTCTAACACGGAATATAGCTTTTTTTTAAAAAAAAAAAAGGATGTAGAAAAATTCAACGATGTATCTGCATGGGGTGTCTTGATGGGTACGTTTCCACGAACTAAGATGAAGCGTTTTAATTCTGTTACAAAACATTACATTTCTTCTGCTACAAATGCTGAACCCAGATCTCCCAGTTGCCTGCCTAGTGCTCTACAATTAAGCTACTAACCTAACCAAGTTCTGTGTACTTGAGAATTCCTTTTTGCTTCAGCTGAGTGGAAAGTAAAGAGAATCGACTACAAGTGGAGACTTTTAATTCAAAAATCCTTTTTAATGGAGAAAGCCTTCCCGGAATTGTGTAACAGCAAAGAATTAGACGCTAGTTTCCTTCACATAAAGACCTCGTTGACTTACTTGTAGATCACTCGTCCGGAACCGGGGATCCTGCAATCATTCCCAGTAGTGGTAATTGATTATTTTTCCTTTATTTTTACACAACTGGATTACCGGTACCATTAATGATATCTTGATGTAAAGGAATGTTGCATGTAATTCTCTCGTACCATCCCAGCATTTGCCTCGTGTGACCGAGGGAAACCAGGGAAAACCTCAGTCAGGATGTCCGGACCCGGGTTTGAACCCGCGTTCTCCCCATTGCTAAGCCAATGCTCTACCACTGAGCCACGGCAGCTGGGTATAACATTTTGAAAAATAATATGCAGGAAAAAATTCTAAAATGCTTTTACACCCCTCAATTTTTCATTTATCGCTTCCTGATACCATCATGTTTCGAAGTACTGACATGAAGCACAAAGGTTGGTACGACTGAACATAGAAAGGTTTCATAATGATAGTATGAAAAATTCGTATATGGGTCTCGCAATGGTAAAAGAGTAAAGGGGATTCACATTGACTATTGCATGAATAGGGAGGGTAAAAAACTGGATTTTCTAAAATCGAAGTAAATAGCGTTGATAACGATAATTTCTAAGTCTAATATACGCTTTTACATATAATTATACATAATAATCAATGGTGGGTCCCACAAACATACAGCCTGTCAAGGATTCCATAATGGTAGACGGATGTAAATATATATATATATATATAGTCTACTAGTTTCGTATAATAATTATTTAATAGACAATTACAGTGACGTGTGTTGGAAGTTGTAAAACATTTACTAGCACCAAACATACTTTTCAAAGTAATAAATATACTCACGCTAATATAATAGATGTTTAACAATCAAATAAATTTTTTATTTAGCGGGTGCCGTAAAAGTATTTTAAAAATCGACGTTGGTACACCTGTTTAAAGTTTGCATATACTGCGCGAAAATCTAAAACTTATAAATTTTGATTTTATGAGGAGGGCAAATACAAAACCAAACGATCGAAGCTGTTCATTTTATGATGTTCACAAAAGGAGAGTAAAAAAAAGAAGAGACTTACATGATAACTATGTATTGAAGTCCAAAGGAGATACTTTATATTTAGTGACAGAATTTGATTATGTTCAAACGTTTTTTTTTTTAATTTTAATTGCATGTAAACACTCAATTCTATTAAGAGGATGGTTTGTCTGTCCAATTTAAACATTCATAAGTTTAATCATGACTCCAGTTAGTGTTATTGTTTTGCTGAGTGTGACGGAAAAATGAATCTCAATCTGAGTAGTTCACTACAGGCTCTGCAAGCCTCGTAACCAGCAATGAGAAACTGGAAGAATTTTGAGACGCAACCAACGTTCTATATGAACAGAGATTTTGTACGGTAGTGGGAGTGTAATTATAAGCATATCTTACCGACAACTGGGATACCCATTCACGGCAGTTGTTATTTTTTCTGTGTTAATTTAAACATTTACCATCTACAGCTTTTTTGTGGTGAAGGTAATAATTTATTTTTATTGAACTCCACCAAAATGTCAATCTTTTCTATTACTACTAGATTACATTTCAGTTCAAATACTGTATTGCAGACATATTTCCTATATCTTGGTACCAAAAACATGTTCTGCGTAAACAGGGTTCATAATACTACGCTACCAGTGTCTGTTTTTTTTTCATATTTGATTTATGCCAGTGTAACTTTCTCTGAATAATTAATATCCGAATATAAACATCGAAACTGATTTATGTTGAATATAAATATTTAACTCAAATGGACTCGAGAGAGAACCGAAATGCAAATATTTATTCGCGTTTTTCTCAAATCAAAATTTTCCCCTATGTGCCTATTTTATGTTTAAGAGTTGTGAGTAACCTTTTCCCTGTGTGTCTGTTGGAATGACGGTTATACATTGGATTCGTCCCCGAATGAAACCTCCCATACACTAGGAAAATACATATCAATAGCTATAATAAAAATAAGATCTATCCGATAGCCGCAAGATTTAGGACTTCAATGGTAGGTAAATAACGAAGATGTATTCTTCAAAATATTTTACGTGTTGAAACATTCAGCTAGAGTACTAAATATGCTTACACACATATATTATTCTTTTATCATCAAATTCTTGAACATAGACGAATTTGAGCCAATATAACTAAAGACCATAAGTGCAATTCCTTTAAACTCAATTGAAATAATGTTGTGTTTCTTATTAGATACAACTTTGACCATATTAGCAGCGCCAGACAAGTATCGATTGTGTAAGCCATGGACACGTTAAATATATCACGTACATTGCCGAATACTTTACCGGGCATGAAAGGAGAAGAATGTGTCTATGACCTTTGTATAGATAACAAAAGGGCACTCGCTTAGTGAACTGGAAGTTAAGGAACATTAAGGTATTTCCTTATTTAAATGTTAACATTTGCAATTGAGATGAATTGAATGGACATTTTCCATCTGTTTCAGATAATCAAAACGTGCAACCAAATCATATCCCTTTTCACGTAAACCTTCGCTTCCACATTAGGAAAATCTAGATCAATATCAAGAATTTCAAATATAATAATTTTTTTACACATTGGAAATTCTGAAACTATAAAGTAAGAAGCATGTGGCATAATCACGGTTACCATTAAATTATTAAGACTTATAGATCCATTAATTATTATTAAAGATCCATGACGATATTAATGGGGACATGATTAAAGGCGAAATCACAATGTTAACACTAATTGATGCAAAGCGTACCTTTATTTCTCTTCTTATTGATTCCCTATTAGGGAAATTTAGTTCTTGTAACTTCGTGCTAATTGGAGTTCAATGTTTTAGTTTCAAAAATGATCAAAAACACTGTATTGTTGTCGAAAGGAATTGCAGGAAATTGACTAAATAATGGAAACATTTGTCAAAAAGTGGGACATATTGTAACAGCGCTTGGTAACACTGAGCAGTGAGCACTCCAAATTAATCGTCTCTAAATTGTTGCAAATAGTACGTGTGCACTAATTATAGAGTAACGTAGCGTGGTTGCAGACGTTGTCCGGGTGTGGTGAGTGACCAGTATCTTCGATTTGACGGAGTTTTGAAAGTTGTAATTGTGCGTGCCCGTCTATCTGGAGCATCTGTGAGTAAAACAACGACATTATACGGAGTAACACAAGGTATGGTTTCGAAAGTCATGCCCGCATACAGAGTGCAAGATGAAACAGGGTCAGTGAAGCATAATAGTGGGCGAAATACAAAGTAGCAGGATAGGGACCTCTGGTCTGGAAGCGGATTATGACATCGCAGAAGAAACCAATGGCCTAGAAACTATCTACAGAGCTTAATCTGTACCTAAACACCCCAGTGTCATCCAAAACAGTGAGACGGGTACTTCAGAACATGGATGACCATGGGCGTGTTGCTATTTCCAAGCCTCTAATAACAGACAAGAATGCTCAAAGGTGACGTGCATGATGCAATGTTCACATAAGCTGGATGCTGGATGACTGATAAGGTGTCGTATGTCGCACATATAACCCTTTACCATCTTTGCCACCACTGGACGAGTGTTTGTCTGGCAAACATGCTGTAAAGCATACGATGTAAACTGCGCCTTCTTGACTGTTAGACATGGCAGCGTAAACCAGGGTCCGGTATCAATTTCCACCTTTTTCGTCTCTATGTGAGCTGGAGACTGTTCTGCATAAATTGTGGAGCGCTAAGGTTAGTGTTGTATGCATTAGCATGTAATTTATTTTGCTATCCTCTTTATTTGCAATTGCAGCAATATTAGAAACGCTCGAGTGCAACTAATTATCTTGCTAATAACGGCCTAACGAACAAGATTAATGCACTTAATATGCATTTATTTTATTAGTCTAAAGTAATCCTAAACGAATCAACTAACACAGGGCAAACAATCATCTTACGTCAGACCTATGAGCCATATTTGTTGAATCTTCATCGTGTGTTCCATTTGTTTTTGGACACAATAGTGGAATGTAATGGAAAATGCAAGGTCAATCTATTGTTTCCTTCCGCGTCTTTTTCCTTCTCAACATTCCATCAATATACATATCACATCTCTTAGCTCTCAGTCGACACAAGGAAACGTCATCATCATTTGTTTTATGTGTTTTCTATTTTCCTTTTTCTGCCTAATGAGCAGCTGTAAGTATGAGCAAAATAGGTTCATATAAGTAACACAAATAATCGACAAGTAATTCTTCTTAGTTTTTTTCTCTCCTTCTCAATTCTGTTTCTTTCTCGTTTGCATTATGTTGTTCAAGAACGGACTATGGACAAGGTAAGGGTAGCCTTTAAGCATCTCCAAAAGATCATGGTACTAACAAACGACCATTCCCAAATCGGGGCGCTCGACTGTTTTGAAAATACATATACTTGTGTATACCAAATGCTGGTAGATAAAATAAATGGTAATAGTGAGTTGGTTTCTCGCATTTGATGAGATATTACATGTTAAATTTTCGAATTTGTTTATTCCTGTGTTGCGCTAGGTGAACTATAACTAGTATGCAAAGCATGCTTCTTCTACCACCCGCTCTCCCTAGAAAATTCCTTCTCTTTTATTACTTGTTGTTTCTACAGTGTATCTGACGTACATATTGGACTAAAACAAGTAAGTTGCTTCCTGCTATTGTGAATGATTATTGGGCTGCATACGAGAGTGTTCGTTAAAAGTACTTTCCCGTTCATATCCACATTGTGTCCGTTCGATGTTGTTTGAAATCTCCGCATTTAACCAAGTTAAAGAACTGGCTAACATGATGATAAATAACCATGCCCGTGTTGTGAATATTTTGAAACAAGAAGTAGAAAAGACTTGCTGTGGGATTATTGAACACGGAGCTTCAGATGAATCACCCCGAGATAAACCGATGGCATAATTAACTAAAAATATTGAAGGGTAATCAAACATCCGCTTTCATCTACTCTGAAGACGTTTGAATGCCCTGGAAATACGTAGAAAAGCTTTACAGTACTTTAAACAAATTCAAAAACGGTGTTTTGCGCCAAATAAGAACAGGAATGTTATATGGATTCAACTTATCCTATAAACAAAGTGTAACAATTCACGAATATAATCTAAAGTACTGGGCAGTAACGTCACAAAAAATGAAATTATAATCATTTCCGTGCGTCTAAAAATGTCCGTTACAGATTTATAAAGGAAATCGTATGACCTCTCGAAAAAATACAAATTTTGTTTCTCGTAGAAATATAAGAAACGAGTCCTCGTAAGTTGAAAAGTAGAAACAACTTTTGCGGAAGGTTAACTATATTGTTACAGACTCCTCATATGTTTACATTTTTGTGCTTAAATCTGAGCAATTACGTTTTTAGTAAGAAATTTTGTCTGGAAGAACGTTATCACACACTGGCGAGAAACACTCTTCCGATGGTACAATCTTTGACGTCTGTCGCATTTTTCACACAGCCCAAGCTTATATTTCATTATCAGGTAGGCTACACTTGTGACAAACTTTTATATCTTCTTTCAAGAACCTAGTGATGAATTTGGCCCTAAAATAACAGAAACCGTGGTGCGAGAAACTCCTTTTAATATTGTGATAGATGCTAGTATATCAGGTAAATTGACAAAGAATCATGTGAAAAGATAGCTGCGCAATGCTTTCATTTCTGATGTTACCAATAACAGCTTGTTACCTTTGGATTCTCGTTGCTGCCAGACAAATGAACATATTTTGAAGTATTCAGAAGTAGTACCATGAGGTCTATGGTGGTTTGGAATTGAATGTTAGAATTAACTGGAGGAATGAAAAAAGGTGGGAGGAAACAGAAGCACCCCGAGAAAGCTCACGCACACAGTGTTTGTCCACCACAAAAACCACATAGCATGAGCAGGGATTGATCCGACGAGCCCAAGCACCTGAGGTGAGCGCTCTACCGACTGTGCTACCGCGGCGACGTTCCTTGCTTTTGTGTCACTTCCTGTTTTCATGCCTGAAATAGATTTGCGGAGATCTCACCTGCTTAAGCCGCTTTTTTGCAGTATGTAAACATACATAGTCGCTTATTGTGGAAACAAAATAGATATTTCCTTATTTTATGGGTACTATGTACATTCCAAGTTTCATCCAAATCGTCCATGTTTCTCTGTCGCTTTTATCGTCACCTGACATGCATTTCGGGGTGCCTCCATTCCCTTATGATTTTTTTCAGAAATGAAAAATCATGTGTTTGTTTATTTATAGTTTCTATCTACCATTTTCTTGAAAATCAGTGTGTATCACTTAGTTAACATTTCGCATTCGAGCCCTGACGTGGACCATACTGATTTTGAGTTTTCATGATATCATAGACCGTATCCAGGGTCGACTGCAAATAAGAATCTGGTCCCAATGTTCCTCATTTTTGTTCTTAAAATTCCTCCCCGATAGACGTCCACACCCGAAATATGACTGACTTGAGCTACAGCTGTCTGTTTATATCTAACTAACTCAATGGCTTATGGAACTAAGTTCATCGTCGCAATAACATATGATCGCGAGTGGATTCTATCCTGGGCAAGGTCAGGTAAGTTTTCAACACGAACGCCTACTTCTCGGAGATCTCTTCTAATATTGTCCTCACAATTGCGTCTCGGTTTTCCCAACGGTTTTATTCCATCCGTCTAGATAAGAGGAAATAATTATATTAATAGATTAAATTTAAATAAATACATAAAGTGAAATATGAAAACAAAATGAAAATGTGTGATACACTACGCTTAGAGTTATTATTTAAAATTATATATTTTTTCTTATAAATAAAGTTGTCCTTCAAACTTGAAACTTGACTATTTGTACTAAATATTGGCTTGTACTGCTGTTCGAATTTAATAACGATTTTACATAATTTGATTTTTTAATGTATTGTAATTAGAGTTATTTCGCTCTTGCCGTGTAGATACCCAACAAACCAGCTTTCTAGCTGCAATGAAGCATGAAACTGTTTAAAATAAATAGAAATGGATCTCCCGTATCTTAATGCTTGATGCGAAAAAAGAAATAACGGAAAATGAAACGAAAAACGATCTTACACAATTCACACCCAGCTTTAGAAACTCATAGTTACAAATTCCAGGCAAAATCCCAAATGTTAGATAGAAGTTTACGAAAGTTCGTACCATTGGTAAATATAATGCAATATAAATGGAATGTGTCCATACTATATCACTTTCAAATTTATATCTCTAATGTCCATAATGCCAGTAAAGTAAAAAGTCGTCATATTGACTGCTGAATGGTTAACCAATAAACATTATGGATTATCCAAGATCGAAGTAGATATATATTCTGAAAATAATTTAGGATGCCAAAGTGCTATATTAAAAGTTATAAGCACAGGAACCATGTAAATGTCAATTATGAGTACAAAGCCAGCTCCATCTCTGGTAAATCTATGTTTTTATTGTCCTCGCCTTCTTTGTATACCCTTAGATTTAACTTAACCCTTTTGGGGACCCTAAGACCAAGGACTCAAGCCGTCAATCTGCATCCCCAAAATGTTCAGCCGATTCTCAGATGAGCAACATCTGCTAATTACTATTAAATTCAATATTTATATCATCGCTAAAGACAAACAAAAAATTTACATTACATTACAGAAGTATTCCAAAACAATACAATAATAATAATATTATCATTTTTTTGCGAAATATTTATTCTTACCTTGGCATTTTACAAATTTTCAAAGTTGCTGAAAAGTATGTTCCTTTAGTGTACTTAATATAAGTTCTAGAACCTACCAACCTCTATTAAAGATATTTTACGTAATGATTATGAGATAGGGCTAAAATATATATAATTGGATCCCTTCTAAGTTTTGTACTAAATTAATGGATATGTGGAAGACACTCAGCGTGACGTTAATTATGTGTAAAATTGTGGCTCTAGTATGGAGCTTGGTGTTATCCCTAATGCGTTAATCAAACAATAATACAGGTATTGGACAAAATAATGAAAACACTTGTCGAAGTCGGAACATTTTGTATTGATACGGTGTTGGCCCAAATTTAGCACGCAATACAGCTTGGATTCTGGACCGAATGGACCGATACAAGTCTTGAATGATGGTGAGTGGAATTTGAATCCATTCTTTATGCAGAACAGTCTCCAGCTCACCTAGAGACGAAAAAGGTGGAAATTGAAACCCCCTGGTTTCTGGGACAGCCCACAGAGACTTGATGATATTTAAATCTGAAGACTGCGCGGGCTACGGAAGATGTATATTCTCATCAGCATGCTCGTGAAATCATTCTTAAACGAGGCCAGTGATGTGAATGGATACAATATTATCCTGGAATATGTCATTCCAGTCTGGAAATAAAGTTTACATCATTGAGTGGGCCTGTTTACCCAAGAGTTTTCTATACACTGCTGTTGTAACAAAACCGTATAATGGGACAAGTGGTGGTGGTGGGGATGATGAATACCATAATAAGCCCGCTGCCATGTTTGACAGTCAAGAAGGCGCAGTTTACATCGTATGCTTTACAGCATATTTGCCAGACAAACACTCGTCCAGTGGTGGCAAAGATGGTAAAGGGTTATATGTGTGACATACGACACCTTATCAGTCATCCAGCATCCAGTTTATGTGAACATTGCATCATGCACGTCACCTTTGAGCATTCTTGTCCGTTATTAGAGGCTTGGAAATAGCAAAACGCCCATGGTCATCCATTTTCTGAAGTTCCCGTCTCACTGTTTTGGATGACACTGGGGTGTTTAATTACAGATTAAGCTCTGTAGATAGTTTCTAGGCCGTTGGTTTCTTCTGCGATGTCATAATCCGCTTCCAGGCCAGAGGTCCCTATCCTGCTACTTTGTATTTCGCCCACTATTATGCTTCACTGACCCTGTTTCATCTTGCACTCTGTATGCGGGCATGACTTTCGAAACCATACCTTGTGTTACTCCGTATAATGTCGTTGTTTTACTCACAGATGCTCCAGATAGACGGGCACGCACAATTACAACTTTCAAAACTCCGTCAAATCGAAGATACTGGTCACTCACCACACCCGGACAACGTCTGCAACCACGCTACGTTACTCTATAATTAGTGCACACGTACTATTTGCAACAATTTAGAGACGATTAATTTGGAGTGCTCACTGCTCAGTGTTACCAAGCACAGTTACAATATGTCCCACTTTTGACAAATGTTCTCATTATTTAGTCAATTTCCTGCAATTCCTTTCGACAACAATACAGTGTTTTTGATCATTTTTGAAACTAAAACATTGAACTCCAATTGGCACGGAGTTACAAGAACTAAATTTCCCTAATAGGGAATCAATAAGAAGAGAAATAAAGGCACGCCTTGCACCAATCAGTGTTAACATTGTGATTTCGCCTTTAATCATGTCCCCATTAATATCATCATGGATCTTTAATAATGCTGTGAGTATGCTATGCATGCCAGAATGTAAGGATAATAGAAGATTGTCTAGAGAAAGTAATAATATGTTTTTGTACAAACTTGTCCAAATGTTTGAAGCAGGTGTAAAGACTTATTGCCTGTGGTCAGTCAGTTTGACACTTTGAAGGCATTTAATTTCTTAGATTTGCGGGAAACTTAGCTAGTAATTCCAAAGGAAAGGAGAACTCTATAGTGACTGACTAATTTATATATTATGCATTATTATTGGAAAAACATTCTCTCCTTTAAGTCTTAATAATTTAATGGTAACCATGATGATACCACATGCTTCTTATTTTATGGTTTTAGAACTTCCAATGTTTAAAAATATTATATTTGAAATGATTGATATTGATCTAGGTTGCCCTAATGTGGAAGCGAAGGTTTACGTGAAGAGGAAAATGATTTCTTTGCACGTTTTGATTACCTGCAGCAGATGGAAAAAGTCCATTAAATTCATCTCAACTGCAAATGTTAATATTTAAATCCGTAAGTACTTTTATGATCCTTAACTTCCAATTTCACTAAGCTTATACCGTTTTGTTACCTATGAAATGGTCATAGACACATTCTTCTCCTTTCATGCCCCGGTAAAGTATTCGGCAATGTACGTGATATATTTAACGTGTCCATGGCTTACACAATCGATACTTGTCTGGCGCTGCTAATATGGTCAAAGTTGTATCTAATAAGAAACTATACATTATTTCAATTGAGTTTAAAGGAATTGCACTTATGGTCTTTAGTTATATTGGCTCAAATTCATCTGAGTTCAAGATTTTCATGTTAAAACATTAATATGTGTGTGTAAGCATATTTAGTATTCTAGTTGAAGGTTTCAGCACATAAAATATTTTGAAGACCACATCTTTGTCATTTATCCATCAATTAAGTCCTAAATCTTGCGGCTATCGGATAGATCTTATTTTTATTATAGCTACTGATTTGCATTTTCCTAGTGTATGGGAGGTTTACATTTGGGAAAGAATCCAATGTATAATCGTCATTCCAACAGACAGATAGGAAACAGGTTACTCACAACTCTTAAACGTAAAATAGCCACATAGGGGAAAATTTTGATTTGAGAAAAACGCGAATAAATATTTGCCTTCCGGTTCTCTCTCGAGTCCATTTGTGTTGAATATTTACATTCAACATAAGTCAGTTTCGATGTTTATATTCGGATATAAATTATTTAGAGAAAGTTACACTGGCATAATTCAAATCTTAAAAAAAAAAACAGATACTGGTTGCGTATTATTATGATCCCTTTTTTACGCAGAACATGTTTTTGGTACCAAAATATAGGAAATATGACTGCAATACAGTATTTGAACTGAAATGTAATCTAGTAGTAATAGAAAAGATTGACATTTTGGTGGAATTCAATAAAAATAAATTATTACCTTTACCACAAAAACTTGTAGATGGTAAATGTTTAAATTAACACAAAAAAAACAGCTGCCGTGAACGGGTATCCCAGTTGCCGGTAGGATATGCTTACAATTACACTCCCACTACAGTACAAAATCTCTGTTCATATAGAACGTTGGTTTCGTCTCAACACTCTTCCAGTTTCTCATTGCTGGTTACGAGGCTTGCAGAGCCTGTAGTGGACTACTACTATATTGGGATTCATTTTTCCGTCACACTCAGCAAAACAGTAACATTAACTGGAGTCATGATTAAACTTATGAATGTTAAAATAGAACACACAAACAATTATCTTAATAGAATTGAGTGTTTACATACAGTTTAAATTTTCAAGATGTTTGAACATAATCAAATTCTGTCACTGACTATAAAGCATCTTCTTTGTACTTCAATACATAGTTATCACGTAAGTCTCTTGTTTTTTTTTACTCTCCTTTTGTAAACATCATAAAATGAACAGCTTCGATCGTTTGGTTTTGTATTTGCCCTCAAAATTTGTAAGTTTTAGATTTTCGCGCAGTATATGCAAACTTTAAACAGGTGTACCAACGTCAATTTTTAAAATACTTTTACGCCACGCGCTAAATTAAAACGTATCTGATTGTTAAACATCTATTTTATTAGTGTGAGTATATTTATTACTTTGAAAAGTATGTTTGGTGCTACTAAATGTTTTACAACTTCCAACACACGTCACTGTAATTGGCATTTAAATAATTATTATACGAAACTAGTAGACAATATATATATATATATATATATATATATATATATATATATATATATAACCATCTCTTAGAATGTAAAAAGTCGTTCTGGAGAACCAGATCCTTTATGGCCGCAGCTCAACACTGGATAAGATATATTATTGTTCTTATAGTATATTATCAGAAAGATGGCATATATACAGGGTGGTAAGGTTACGGACCTACAAATTGCGGGAGGTGATAGTACAGTGAAAATTAAGAAAAAGAGCCGAGCAACGGGTGGGGGAATTCTGAGGCGTTACGGAGCTACAACCTGCCGAAAGCGTGGGAAAATGAACTTCAGAGCGGATTATTGCGAAGACGAAAAATCGGAGAGTAGGGTTTAGAGAGTAAATTAGAGGAAGTCACACGCGGGCTATCCAAAAGTGAATATTGGAAAATGCTACAAGGGATTCCCCAAAGGAAGTAGGTGATTCCCAGAAAGTCTTCCAAGTAAAGATGGGTCGCTAGGACCACAAATGGGATGAGTTGCCAACAGGTAACAATAATTCATTGCCGGCATATCGATATCTCAACGAGAATTAATGTTATGACCATTTTAATAAAATAATGCCTGATTGTATATCAGACAGGGGTGATAATTGAAGACAGTCAACGAGCGTTTGGCTTAGTTATTAGCAACGCGAGAGATTAGGAGTATCAAGTCGGATGGTGGTGAGTACGCATCCCAACAGCTGCAGTGTAGTAAAAAAGACGTCCTCGTTGGACTAGTGGTCAGTGCTATCAGGCGCCCGTGATGTCACAGCAGTTTTGCATTGAAGTCCGCCTGGAAAAGAATCGTGTATGATTAAAGCTTAACAGCATGCAAAGGATGGACGGAGGGTATTAGTTAATGAAGAAGCATGTTCGGTGGTCAGTAGAAAGAACGCAATGTAATACAGCAGCCAAAAAAGATGACATGGAGGAGAGAAAACAAAGACGCGTGTGTACGAGACATCAGGTGTAAGGCAAAAAGTAAAAAGTTTTCCATACGATGACACAAGCTTAAATAGTTCAATCTGTCTATTCTACATAAGAAAAATAATGCGTTAACGGGCATAGCAAATTCTAGCTACGTCGTAAACGTTCAGGACTAACTTTGTAGCAGGAGATGTGGCCATTGCCGTCCGCAGCAATGGGAGAATGTAGTGAGTGTATGCAGCAATGTGAAGCTCAGTATGTTGTTGGAAGAAACACTTGGCAATATCATACAAAAAGAAGTTATGGGTGTTGGAATGCATTAACGATCACAATAACTCGGACTGACCGAGAGGTTAATGTGCGTGCTTCTTGTCCCGGTCACGAGTTCAAGTTCCGTCCGTTCTCCTGAAAGCAGTTGTTCATGGCCAACTTGACCACATATTGTAGGTCCCGTCCTTACATTGGACCAGCTCGTTTATAACTCGTATAACAATTCAATCAAGACCCCAGCAGTGAATAGTATTTGGTCTGCTTCGCTTTGGAGCGGATTTCAGGACCTACACAGATTTGTTAATCGGTATAGGCAATTCTAGTACATAAATTACGATACATGAATCAATCTAGCAGTTGTGTAAATATGAAACCGGAATTTGTGCATAGACGGCGTTAGCTGTCTTGTTTTGACTGCTGATAACGATTGCAACTCACAACCAAACAAGTTTGGTGGCATAGTATAGTGTTTAATAGTGTTGAACATTTCGCAATTTGTACCTACAAACTACGATGTGCGGACAGCATTGACTTTTTGGTGAGATTTGAAGAAAACTGCTGCAGAATCTCATCGCATGCATGTCGAAGCTTACAGCGATCATGCTCTTGGTAAGTCACAGTGCTATGCGTTGTTTGCAAAATTTAAAAGTCGTTATTTTGACGTGAGAAACTAAGAACCTGGAAGACCACAGAAAAATTTGCAGACAGCGAATTGCAAGCTTTGTTAGATGAGGATGACGCTCAAACGCAACAACAACTCGCGGATCAGTTAAATGTGACACGAGAAGCAGTTTCCATACGTTGAAAAGCCATGTGCAAGATTCAGAAGGTGGGAAAATAGGTTCCACATGCATTGACTGAACGACAGCAGGAAAACCGAAAAACCGCTTGCAAAATTCTGCTCGCCAGCTACAAAACAAATCATTTCTCTATCAAATTGTGACTGGTGACGAAAATTGGATCTATTTCGAGAATCCTAAACGTAAAAGATCATAGGTAACTCCAGGAGAACTGGTGACATCGAGTGCAAGACCAAATTGCTATGGGCGGAAGCCAATACTTTGTGTTTGGTGGGATCAGAAGGAAGCGATCTATTATGAACTGCTGAAACCTGGCAAAACCGTTAATAACAAACGTTACCAACAACAAATGATCGATTTGCATGAAAAACGACCAGAATATGACCAAGGACAACATAAAATGATTGTGCTTCACGATAATGCACCCTCCCACACAGCAAAACCCGTCAAGGAAACGATTGTGACGTTTGACTTAGAAATCCTTCCGCATGCGTCTTACTCACTAGACTCGGCGCCTTCCGATTTTCACTTATTTGCATCCATCCATTCGCTGACCAGCGCATCACATCTTAGTAAAATGTACGAAAATGGCTTGATGACTGGTTTGCAGCACAAGAGGCACAGTTTTTTGGTCTGATATGCACACATTGCCACAACGATGGCAGAAATCTTGGCTAGCGATGGCGAATACTTCGAATAAAATAGTTCTTAGCATTGTCATCCAATCACTGTGTCCTTTCTGTACATAAATTCCGGTTTTATATTTACGCACCTAGTAATGCATAATCAGAGGAGAGGAAGCTAGCGACCACAGTCTTTAATTGCGGGCTAGGTGACGAGACGATGATTAGGCATTGACACTCCATCAGATACAAATAACGTCCTAATAACAAACTCTGCAATTTCAACTATAATCTGACCCTCTCCGTTTACACTCGTGCAACGGACAGAGTCGAAATCGCAATCGAATCCGCCCCTTTACCGAAATACCACTAGTACGTGAAATAGGCTAACGAGCGTCAATACTCACACACTGCAGAATACCCAATACAGCGTTCGTACAAACAAGCACGCAAAACGTCCAATGTCCCATAGTCGAATTCCAAATGAGAGTTGCTAGAATGTACAAATACCTTTTTTCGAGTATTCTACTATAGGTACATTTTGCATTGCAATAGGTACATGTTCGTACGTTCCGACTCAGCTCGGATTGATCATTCTCTTGCACGCATTTTTTTTGCTTGTATTTAATAGACAGATTGAACTATTTAAGCTTGTGACATCGTATAGAAAAATTTATATGTTTTGCCTTGCATCGGTTTACACATGATTTCTAGTACACACGCGTGTTTGTTTTCTCTCTTCCATGTCATCCTTCTTTGACTGCTGTATTACATTGCGTTCTTTCTACTAACCAGCCGAACATGCCTCTTCATTAGCTAATACCCCCGTCCATCCTTTGCATGCTGTTACGCTTTAATCATATACCTGATTCTTTTCCAAGCGGGCTTCAATGCAAGACTGCTGTGACATCACGGATTGCTGATAACACTGACCACTGGATCAACGAGGACGTATTTTTCTTACTACACTGCAGCTTCTGAGATGCGTACTAACCACCATCCGACTTGATACTCCTAGTCTCTTTCATTGCTAACAAATAAGCCAAACGCTCGTTGACTGTTTTACAACCCATGTGAATTAACTAGTAACAACAGTGAATTTTAGGGATTGAAATATTATATTTCCTTATACTTTATTATTTTTAAATTTGTACAGTCCAGAAGTATTTCTTAGTTATAGAAGAAAACATTTGGGAAGAAGAAATATTTTATACTTGTTTTTGTACATTTTCATTGTTTAGTATTTTGTAGAGTCCACAGAACGTTATGAGTATTAAAAGGCTTGGACAAGTGAGGGGTGGCTTACATACTTGAAATGAGGAATATTGAGTTTGGACTCATTTTTTATTCGGAATGTCTCCGTCTTTTAAGTATACATTATATTTTACTTGTGGTCAGGGGGTGTATGTTTCTAGAGTTTTTGTGGTTTAGACCTTGTGGTTTACAAGGATAATGTGGCCTTGCTTTGTGCAGTTTGAGAATAGTTATTTTTCCATGTGGCTGATGATTTTTCATTTGTGGGATGAGCCGAGTCTGAAAAGCAGTTTTGTGCGAAATGTCTGATTTTTGCAGAATAGTAAAAGTTATGGGTTTCTTTTATTAGAAATTATCACATTTTTCATCTGCTGAACTAAGTTGAATGATTTTTTTCCACATATGTTTATTGTTTTTAACCTGATTTTTGTGGCTGGGGTATTTTGTATGATTAACGAAATTTTTGTTTAAAAGTTTGTTTTCTTAACTGTAATTGAAAACGGGTGCATTCAAAGCGCGACCTTCTTTAGAATGTATTTTCTCTTTTATACTCTTGGTTTAACAGGTATTCCAGGAGAGGAGAATTTACTCCTTTTATGTTGGATTGTTTGTACATCTTTTAATTTTGACTTTACACAATAGCAAAATGAAATTAAGGTAATGAGAGCATGACTCTACTTATGATTTTATATTATTATTATTAATAGCTATCTTTATTATTATTATCAAGATGGCGGTAAGTGCTGATGTGTGTGGGGTTTGCTCCTCTCCATTTGTCTGCAAACAAATGATTTTTCGGGTGTTTTATGTAAAAAGCGTTTACACATTAAACTGAGTAATACTGAGTTTGATACTTTTATGATAAACGGAGTTTCGTCTTATTAGTGCCATAAATGTGTACGTGACAAGGAGGGCAACACCTCGTTCAAATCCATTACTACAAGGGTTTCCAGAAATAAACAGCAGCTGCAAGAGGTTGATGTCTCTGTTAATCTATTTGATTATGATAATCCAGCAAAATACAACAACGGAACATTTTCAAGTGAAACTGAACCTTTTACTCAGTCTAAGTGTTGTGACTGTTCACGCATTGTGAACGAAAATACAAAACTAATCTTTGATAAATTGCAATACACGGTTGTACAATATAAGTCGCTAAAAGCTAAGCTAGTTTCTTTGAAAGCTGAAAACTGTAAGCTTACTGAATTTAATTTGAACGGAACCAAAGTGAGAACATATGCTGAAATTCTAGATAGAGTCGATACAGTAGATACTTCGCTACAAGGTTCGTCTAATGAAAGAAGGGTGGATAATCCACCTAAGTCTATTGACAGTTGTGATGGAGATAATGTTTCAAAGTGAGAGGAAGTACGTTATAGAAAAGAAAAACAAGTTGGTAATAACACTGATAAAAATATACCTCTAACTCGGAACGAATAAGAGTAAATCAGGTTTGGAACAAGGTAAGAAAATATCGGACAAATTGAAAGTGCACAAAAGATCAGAGAATTCAAAGGCATTGTCTGTAACTAGACATGCGAAGAAGTGGTGGAACATATACATGACAACGTAAAAATCAAAATCGACAAATGTGCTCAATTGAAAAGAAAGCGTCAGGAGAATTCTTCTTTCTACGTGTTGGCTTAGAAGGATGACTATAACACTATAGACAATCCTAATTTTTGGCCAGAAGAAGTCTTTTACACAAGGTTCCATGGTAGTTTATTGGAAGATAAAATATTACATGTTTTTAGTTGTTTTAGTGGTAGTGAATTACCCGTGCATAGTACGTAGTAGGATACAAGGGTATATCAGCTATTTATTATGGCCAAAGGGTTACCAGAATTTACCATTTATTATAAAAATGTTAATGGTTTAAATGCAAAGTATAAACAATTAGTAGATGAAATAAACTGTACTGATTACAATATCATAGCATTAATCGAAACTTCATTTAAGGATGATAGGAAATTTTTAAGGCAACTTGGTAATATTTATCATGTGTTTTGAAAGGTTCGCATATTGAGTGATTGTAGAAAAAACACAGGGGTGGGTTGTTTATTATTAGTGCGAAAAGAATCATTTTAGCGTCCTACCGACACTATTTGATAATCTAGATATAATAGTTGGTTATTTCAATGTACAAGGTTCCCATGATCTAGCGTTAGCCTTATATTATTTCCCTCCAGATGTAAAGCCCCATTTTTTCCCAACTATTTCAATCGGTTTATAAGTTATTTTATCAGTAAGAAATCTAAAGTAATTTTTGTTGGTGATACTAATGCCCCAGGAATTAACTGGGAAACTGGTGATATATTTTCTAAGTATCATTACAAAAAACAAAAGTCGAATATTATCCTTGAGCTTGCTAAACTAATTCTACGACAAATCATTGCTAAAAACAATGACCAAGCCTAGTCTTCTATTCTGGACATCTTGACAAATATAGATAACTGCCTGTTAATATATAACCCACCCGAGTTGATTTACCGAGATAGACACCCCCTCCTTATTTATGCTTATTTGATGTTGTGCAACATTAACCAAAAGCCACAATCTAGCTAATTTCGATGGAATTGTTTCGGATTTCAGATGTATGGGCGATAGTGTTAACATGCAATCCTACCCCCATGTACAGACGTTCCCATCTAACATGTACAAATATATTCACACCAGTTTTAATGATAATATTCCCAAAGTTTCTTTTTCCAAGAAACTACGGACAATTTGGGATCCCTGGATGTTCAAAGAATTAAAGGTACTAATTAATAAAAAGTCAAGATACTTCATTAAATACAAAAATAAAAAAAAAAAGATGAGAACCACTGGTATAAGAAATTTGCATGTTTGCGAAAATAAGTCAAGAGAAGGTACAAATCAGCCAAAAATGAGTAACATGATTCAGTTGGAGAACAGCCTTAGAAGTATCAGCGATTATTTTTAGAAAATAGTTCAATAGAGCAAAGCACAGATCAACATATTAATATTAATTGCATAAAACACAATGGTACTGACTTTAATGACAAACTTCAAATAGTTAAATATTTTTAAGGATTACTATGCTACTATTTTTAATAAGTCTGATTCACAACCGTCACGAGCCATTCAGGATACAATGAATACAATTATTGGTATACCACATATCTCAGAAAAGAAAGTAAAGACTGCAATAAAGAAAATGAAGCCTCATTCTGCCATCGGAATTGATTCCATTCCTAATTATGTTATTAAAGCCTGTCCGGACTACTTTGTTCCTACTCTGGTTGACTTGTATAATAAATCACTTAGACAAGATATTTATCCTACTGAATGGAAAAGGGCCTATGCAATCCCTATATACAAAAGTGCTGATAGATCTTCACTTACTAATTACAGACCTATAACAATTTTAAACTTCATGGCCAGAACATTTGAAACCGTTATTTGTGAATATCTTCAGTTTAATGTGAAATAAAAATTGGATGAAATGCAAAATGGTTTTACTTCTGCTAAGTTCACAATAACTAGCTTGTGTCATCTAACTAACTTGATACAAAGATCTTATAGATCACAATGTGATGTAATTTACATTGACCTTACCAAGGTTTTTGGCAATGTAAATCACGACATTCTTTTGCATAATCTTTCGATGATTGGATTATCACCAATGTTTGTTATCTGGTTCAAGAGCTATTTAACTGACAGAAGGTTCAGTATTAAATTAGGTGATTTTATCTCCGACGAGTATTTAATGTACAAAGGCATACCGCAAGGCTCCCTGTTAGATCCTCTATTGTTTAACATTTATGCCAACGACCTATGTAATGAAATTACTACTTCGAATTCACTCATGTAGGCCGACGATTTAAAGATCTTTAGAGAAGTTAGTTACCAGGAAGATAATTGTTTATTTCAAATTGATATAGATCGTATTAACCAGTGGTGTTTCAAAAAATAACATGCAAATTAGTATAAAGAAATCCACATTTGTAAGCTATACCAAACAAACCGCAGTATTAAGTTAGCTCATATAAGGTGGAAAAGATAGGTTTAGAAAAGGTAAAGTATATTAAGGATTTAGGTGTTGCATTTGATTCCAAGCTCACTTTTAACGAGCATATTAATATACTTATTTGTGAATCTCGAAAATTAATTGGATTTATTTTTTATCAATGGTATTATTTTAACAAAATCATTATATTTTTAATTCTTTATAAATCTGTTGTGAGATCCAGATTAGAATACGCTTCCAATGTTTGGAACGATATTGCTGAAACGGTTTTCAACAAACTTGAAGCAGTACAAAGGTGTATTTTTTAGATTACAATGTTTTAAATTTAAGTTTTTATATGAATTACTGTTTTAATCATAATCCTTGGTGTGATTTTCTTCAATTTTGAAACTTTGGAGCAAAGAAGGGAGTATATTAACAAGAAGTTTTACTCAAAATTTTATCCTATTTATTTTCTTGTAAATGTTTTATTGAAAAACTTAATTATACTGTGCTCTTGTATCAAACAAGATTTCACCATGTTTTGAATACATCTGATAAAGGTGACAAACTTTTTAAAAAAACTTATTCATAATTATGATTCTTATTAATTTGACTATTTCTTTAAAATATATATACATATTTACTATCCTATATAATAACTATTGACTGTATTTTAATGTGTATTTGACTATTAATTGACAAAGTGTTATCGGCCACTGAGTCTTTTATAGCACTTTAATAAAAATAAATTGAATTGTGAACCATGATTTTATGTACAAAGGCTTTTCTTAAGACTATTATATTTTAAATTTGACCTATTATTTTTCTTTTAGTTTTGGTGTGATTATTTTGATATAGAAGTGACAGGTTATAGATAAATTATTTTAATGAAGATATTAGTTAATGAAATCAAAGGTGGATATTTTATAGTAAAATTGAACTTGAACGTCTCTTAACGTCTCTTCATAGCAATAATAATAATAATATTAAACTACTGAAAATATGTAAAGGGGAGATACACTACTCAAAATATTGATATCTAATTCTAATCTTGGGCAATGAGTGCTTTTACTTGTAATATTTTTATTCTTTTATGCATACTTCTTTATTCTTTGTAATTTCTGTTTCTGACTCAGTGCTATTTTGACTCTTCAGCTGTTTGTAGCAATTTAATAATAAATTGAATTGAACTGAGTTATTAATTGAAAGAGAGCACTGTAATAGCTTGTGGTGCTTGAGGGAAAATTGTTTCATATTTCTTTGAAAAAGAAGTAAAAAGAAATATTTTTAAAATATAGTTTCGTATGCACAGGAGTATTTTTTTAAAAGAACCGTTTAAATATCTTATTAAAGAGCTAAGCGTTTCCTTATTGTTTCAGTCGTAAATATTACAATCTGCTTAGAATTGTTTTGGATTATTAATGTTGTCACCGGTTCTCATATAGTTTATTTTCCGTGTAAAACAATTGATTCATTATTCTTTATAGCTTCAAAATGTTTAACTTAGGTCAGTTTCCCAAATTTACCAGGTTAGTAATTAATAGGGATTAATGAAAACTTTTGTGTTGTTAAAAGAATGGTAACGAAAGAGGAAATAATTTACGTTTCAGGGGGTATTTATCTAAATTATAAATGCCACACATAAAAATCGACGTCAGCATTACAAAGCTGTAAGAAATTTTCTGTATGTTGACCTGAAATGGCAATTACGTATATATTGCAAATTTATAGAAGTTATTTACTTGTTAATGTTTTAATAAAATTACTTGGACAAATTATACATCTTTTAATTAGGTTAGTAGTTTTACAAAAAAATATAACCGTATTTATGTAGTTCTTCTTTAATACAAAAGTTAAATATAGAAAACACCTTTAAAAATGCAATCCTCTTAACTGAAGAGGAAGCCAGACACTTTTTAGCCCTTCATTCAGAGTCATTGATTGAAGGCGGGATCTTTCACATTCATTCATTAGGTAACAAGTCAATTTCATAGATTTCTGCTCTCTTCGGGAAAGTGGTTCCGCCAAATTTCTCTTGTCAAGAGGCGATAGAAACCGAGAAAAACTGCACTTACACTGTCCCAAATTTGACTTCACACTCCCGAAACTTAAAACTCTGGCGGAATCTCTGCTTCTGGAGGTAGATACACAACAAATAGTTAATGTGAGTCGGAGCGCATATTTTTTACAATCCACACGACAATTAGAAGTGTTGCGTCAACGTTTGTGCGTACAAGTTCCATACCAGCGACACTCGTGTATAGGGGTGTCGTCAGCAATATTACGATCTTGCAAAATTGTATGATCTATAAACCTTTTGAATTGTAAAAAACAATTTTTTACTTAACAAAGTAATCAGGTTTTTGACAGGAAGCAGAAATTTCAGGATCTTTCATATACAGTAATTGTAATGAATGAAAACACATAACTAACATTTGTAAATGAAATGCGAACAAAAACACCAGAGGTGCAAAAAGTGGAGCCAAGTTCTTTAGCCCTAAAAAGGTGTGAAATGGAAGACGGATGAGCCAAGTTCCTTGGTGACAGCATGTAACAGGAACAAAGGAACTTGGCGCGAGCTGGCAACAGCCTTAGGGTTGGTGGCAGTGGACGTAGTGGGTTTTAGGATCCCTACCACCCTTATAGCTTGAGGATCATGAACCTTGCCACCTCGCGCCAAGTTCCTTTG
>JAGDQP010027852.1:0-24619 GCA_022664845.1 Lepisma saccharinum
TGTATTTGAAGCATATACATTTTTTGTCAGGAGTCGTTCAAGTATTACATAAGCATTCTGGGGCGAGGTTGTTCAAGCTTTGTTTACTTTTGCTGGGCGTCTTAGTATTAGGGATAGGACATCCAGTTAATGTTGCTTACTAAGGGGGAAGGGGTCTAAATTGACCAAAAATACGCTGACGTAATATCTGAATGACACCTAATATTATGTATGAAACTGTCGAGAAAGTGCTTTTAAAATGTTCCAAAAGTGCTTGAAAGTAAATAAAGTGTCCTGAAAGTAGGCAAAAGTCGTTTCCAAAATGCACTTTTAGAACACATTAAAATAAGGGCACTTTTTATGCACTTTTGAGCAGTTTTGTAGCACTATTAAGGGAACACATTTGGACAGTTTTTCACACTTTTGAACACCTTTGAGACGCTTTCATAGCACTTTGGTTCACGTTTGGACACTATTAAAGTGTTCGAAAGTGAGCTAAAGTCGTTTCCAGAAAGTGCTCAAAGGTGTTCAAAAAAGTGTAAAAAAAGTGTTCTATTTTTTACAGTGTAGCTTCAATACAGCGTGCAAATTTATTAAATGTGCACTTCGAGCCAATCCGTTTGTACGCCTGGGAGTACTTTCCTTGTTAGACATTATTAGTAACGCCTTTAGTGGAAATAACGGCAGTCAGCTTGGAGATATACACGTTAAATATTAGCTCCACAAAAAAGGAAATGGCATCATTTAGAAATTTTGCAAGCTTCAGTCTACTCCAGCTAGCAAAGTGAATGAAGAGGATTCCCAGTAATACTCATCCAGCAGTTGTAATTGGGACAAACGTAACTGTATCGATTCCAGATTTTGATAGGGCAAAAGAATCGTTTCTTAATGCTATCACTGGAGTTCTAATTACTCAAGGAAACGTCTGTACGAACTTGAAACTAATGCAGTTTTCCTCTGGATTTGCCATTTGCCAACAAAGTTTTCTGAGAATTTTTTAAATGAATACTAAGAAGAAATGCTCTCCAGGAGTGCACAAGATTTGCTGTTGATGTCACCACAAATTTTCATGAACCAGAGTGTACCGCTAATGTTTTTAACGTGAGTGTACATTGCGTTTTTTTAATCTTACGGAATGTTATATATTTTAATTTATGATTCACGTTTAAGAGTGTCATTTTATTGTGTAGTCAAGAAAGTAACATTGATGTACGCTTAATAATTGAACTTTATTCTGTTTCACTTACTTCGTTCAGAGGGGAAAACATATTTCTGTTCTATGATAGTTTATAAGTGTGTCTGTTAGATGCACATTCACAGTAAACCTTCATCTCTGGGCGACAAGTTGGCTGCAAGTTAATCTATATTTATAGATAACAGTCCTTTTCCACTTCGTTGTTTAAAGCGTGGGATTTTTGTCCGCCAAAAAGGCAGAAAGAATGCCAGTGACGTGTTCTTACGTCACTCTTTGTTAACCTCACCTATAGTTTTCTGGACTAGTTTAAGTTGCGAGTATTAATATTTTAAGAAAGTAACACACGAACTTTTTTCATAGCGGTCAGTGGTAACCACCGTTTCCTTTATGTGCGAATGGACGTTTCAAAACCCTTATAGTTGTAAGGGTTTTATATAAAGCTTTTATTTCTATAAACGAAGTACTTTGTTCTCTTTAATTAGGAACCAGGAAAACGAAGAGAAGGAATGCTGCTTAATTACCCCCTTCTTTTTAGTTTTTCGTATCTGTTTAAACAGTGAATTGACAGTGCTAAATGTTATAGCATATAAATAGTGACGGGGAATTAATTACTATATGCTTAATAACGCAAAAGCGAGCTCGATGCAGGATGTGTGTTCCTAGGGATATTAATGCATGGTTTCAATTAAAACCATTGTTTCAGCATGATCTTTTGTCTTGCATAGTTTATGGTATGTGCTAAGTGTATGTTAGAGTGATATTTCTGGACCTACGTTCATGACAATTCGAACCACCAACGCTTCCACACGTTAATTCTGTGATGCTGGTGTCGTCCCTTTTGAAACTTGGTAACTTTCTCGAGTCTTTGGTATGGTGACAACCGTGTGTAGTGATACGAGCTAAGTAAGACTGTTCGATCGTATATAGAAAATAGGCGGAAGAAACGAGTTGGAATTTTTTTGGATTTTATCTTCCAACTGCCTTCTGACCTACACTTGTTTTCTTGAAATCTCAAAAGCCTATATATGTCCAGCATGAGTACAGGATTGGTTTCTGTTTGTGGACGTTGTTTGGAAATCAGTACATTTATTGATAACTAGGTGTATTTATTTTTTATATGTTTAACCCGTCTAGTTAAAGGTAATTATGGCAGGCTCCAATATATTCCAATCACTTGGCTACGATTATTGTTGTACTTACGTACAATTCGGTCACCTCAATATACTGAAGTTAAATGTGTTTTTATGGGTTATTCACGACTACAGTAACGTACCACTACATGTACACTATAGTAGGAACCACCGATTTGATAATAGCCATCAATATCGATCACAAACATAGCCTAGTAGACTAGAAATAGCTACCATATCATTACATCGTTTGTCGGCATGAGCCTTAGATGCCTAAAGGCCATAAATAGGATTTAATTACATTGTTTCAAAAGTAAGATTTCTATTTATAAAATACATAATGAAAAAGGATCTCATCACCCATAAATACAACTTTTGTATTGAAATAAATATGGCATATCAATTTTGAATTTCATTATAATACAAATATCACATTATCGTGTCATTGAGATAAATAATTGCGATGTGCACACAATAAACAAATTACTTTTATTTTATATAATAATAATAATAATCTAATTGGTTTAATCACTAAAAATACATGTTTTCTGTTGAAATGCACATTGTGTATTACTTTTTAATGTAACCGTGATAAAATATTAATTTTGTATTTCATCAATCTTTATTAGGAACTTAAGCAAACATTAGTACTCTCAAATATGTTAAATTTTAAAGCGTTGAAATTACTTAACGATTCATTAAAGTCTAGCGAAAATTAGTGAAGCCCATCATAGGCTCAATAAAGATGTTTCTTACGAGGATATTTTTTTTACAGTGTAGATTGCTACGGTATACACGCTTCTGTATAAAACTACAGTAATAAATATACGTAAAGAAAAGAATTAGTTGCAACCCGTTTGCACTAAACAACAACTTTCTTTCTCGTTCATACTAAGAAATTCCCGTTCTGGCAAATTATGTAAGGAATTTCCGGCAGAGTCTTACTACAACATATATCGTCGTTTCAGGTAATTACTGTTTGTTTAGCTTAACTAAAAAACAATGCCAAAATACGTACATTGTACACGTCTTGAGATATTATATGTACAATATCATTTTATAATCTATAGAAAATTCAGACTCACTAGCTCAGTCAATAATTAACGAAACTAAGCAACTAATGCGGACAGAGCTTTGAAATTCTGCAAATGGATTTTCTAATCATGTAGAGTTCCACGGATTTCAACAAATTCACTCCCGAGTGCCAGTATTTCTAACTTTAAAATGTACAATTCTAAATACTTCTACATCATTCATCATAGCTCCACCAAATTTCCTACGAATAGCCTTTGTCACCTTTATAAAAGACCTGTGAGATTGAACACTTCACCAGAAGCCCAAGTTGTGAGTGTTGCCAACCCATCACTGATTTACTCGCTCCCTTAACAATTAATCAACGAGAATGAGCAGCTAATGTGGTTGGATAAAGCTCTGGTTTAGTTCCCATACATTCTGCATCATACAGAGTTCCCATAAAGAAAAGGGTTTCACGAAGTTCACCCCCGATTCAGCGCTATCACCTTTTGGAAAATCACCTTTTTCTAAATGCTTCTACATCGTACATTATAACTATAGCCAATTTTGCATAAATACCCTACCGCACGTTTAGAGAGTGACTGCGGGGATCGAGTGATCCGCCAAGAACATAAGTTGTTACTGTTGCCAACCCATCAGTAATAAAACTACTCACTTAATCATGAAAAGAACTTAATAATTAGTGTGGATGGAAGCTGTGTAATTTTGCTTCCTCTCTTTTTGCATTATGTAGAATTCTCCTAAGAAAAGATTTTAGGAAATTCATTCCCAGTCGTCACTATTGTCATTTTTTTCAGTGAAAGTCATCTTTTTCCACTATGTAGAATTCTTCTTATAAAGGATTTAATGAGATTCAGCCTAGATGTCAGTGCTTTTCACTTTTTCAATCATTCAATTGTTTTAAAGATTTGACCTTAACGAAATATGTCAAAGAGACTTAAATAATTTCAAAATTCTCGCAAAGATTTCTATACCATATTAATTACAAAAGAGTACGACGTCCAAGAGCTATCCCATTCAAACACAAGCATCTGTAACTACAGATATTTGCGCGAAATATCTTATAATGTTAAAGGGGATAAAAGTTATTGAGGAGGAACTACATGTTACGGGGATAAAAAAAACTCAAGAAAAATAGCACTTGAAGACGATTCTTTTGGGATTGCTGTGAGTACTTTCTATTCAGTCTATTCAGTATTTAACTTACATTTAGATTTAAAATATGGTGAAACACCTATCACAATATAAAAAGCATGAATAATGTAATGGGAGGCGTAACTTTTTTTTACCAACCGGAGATTTTTGACAAACGTTGACAGATTTTCCCAGAGGAAGTAAAGCAGGTGAAATAGAAGTTTTCGTGAAATCTTAATATTTGTGGCCAAGTCAAAATAAAAATAACAAGACTGCATTTAGGTGGAGACGAAGATTCATAAACATTTTCATTTTTTTTTATTTGAAATCGAGAACGGTAAAGTTAACCAACATCTAATTAGTAGATAGCTTGTACATAGAAATAAATAATATAGAGGCATTGACAGATGGATTTAGATAGATACAACAATTAACTTACTAAAGAAACCTCTTTTCTGGTTAAAAGATCGTGTTGTCATATAAGCAGAAAAAAATGACACTTCAAATAAAGTTAATAATGTTTTACTAAACAGACATTCTGGAGATCAGATGATATACAAATCAGTGGATACAGTTAGGCATATGGAAGAGACAGTGCAATCGCTTCTGGAATTTTAAATATACTAACCCACCAAGCTTTCCTGCACATACACTGCAACAAAAAGTAGGCGTACCAATAACGTTGTTAAGAAATTTGAAATTTCCTAACCTCTGCAACGGAACCAGACTGAAAGAAAAGATCTAACTAAACTAACTAACTCTATGGCTTATGGAACTCGCAAGTTCATCGCCGCAGTAACAAACGTTCGCCTTTGGATTCTATCCTGGGCAATATTAAACCAGTTTCCATCGCGAACACCTATTTCTCGAAGTTCTTTTCTAATATTGTCCTCCCAACGACGTCTCGGTCTTTCCAATGACCTCTTTCCATCCGGCCTTCCAACCAGGATAGAATATAATCTGCGTTTTTCCCCCATCCGAGCTACATCGAAAGAAAAGATTACTGCACAAAAAGGTAATCTCGAAGCGTTTGATATTACTGGATATGACAAAGACGAATCAGTTTACATAATCTAAGTTTTTTCTCTAAATTGTATTTCTTTACCTATTCCTTTTTATAGGTCTTGTATTTAGTTGGGGCTTAGAAAGCATCAAAGAATATCATAACAAGAGAAAATATATGTTAATGCTGCATTGTATTTATAAGTTTATAACCAGACGTTTAATGTGATTCGATATTTCTTCTGCTCTCGAATGGTCAATGCATTTTATTTCAACCAATAGGAGATGAGAACAACGTGAAACAGATTCCAGGAAAAGTCTTCAACATGGACGATAGCCTAAAAGTGTTTCGTTTGTAATGAGTGTCTTAAGGGTTCAGATATTTTTCATTATTTTCGAAAATCGGTGGAAAATAGAATGTGGTAGACAGCGGTCGTGTCCTTAATAAAACATGTGAGTTATAGCTAGATTCAAGTGAATGATAGCACTTCACTAGATTCAAGTCTCCTGATTAAAATTCAAGGAAGATTTTGCTCAGCAACATCATACACGGTGACATAGTAGCACGATAAATTTAATACGGCAAATAATTTCGATAGATTAGATAGGAATGGTCGAAACCGATTTCATGTTGGAAGCGTGATGTTTCTTTGTGAGCAATCTTCCAGGTTGGGGGAAGAATGAGTCAGAGCCTGTTCCAAGTATAATCTGGAGATTTGCCTGGTGGAACTGACAGCTCACTAGTATTTTGAAAACCTCAGCTATATTGACAGCCATGTTAGCCACTCAATCGCTGGATCTGTATATGGGGAATCTAGTACCGTAAACAAACATTTAAAATTAACTGTTTGGAAGATTGGAAAATACAGAGAGCGAACTGTATAAGTCAAAATAGGATTTACAAAATTAGTCCTAAAATCGAGATTTTCGAATATACAGTATATAAAATGTGTGTATTTAAGGTCCAGCAAAACTCCGAAACGCCTCGAGCAATTTAACCAAACTTGGCACACATATCAGTTTCAATCCGAAAAAAAAAAAAATACTATGGGGATAAGATACAACCAGCGCTCTTAGGGCTAGAGCGGGACGGGGTGACATGTAAAAATAATCGAAAACGTTTGATATGAGTGTTGAATCCAATTTTTTCGAGACGCTGAGATGAATAGTGACACTGCCGATGTCGTTTAAGTACACGTCCAGACTCCATTGGTATGGGAGTGATAAGAGGTGAAAAATAAAATGTCCAAGATGATCGAGATTAGTGTTGAAACGATAGTTTTTGGAATAGCTAAGCTGATTAGTCAGGTCCCGATGACATTTAAGCCCAGCTTAGTGGGCATATTTTATTAATCCCTTACAAAATGGCGGGCAAATCAGCCAGTACTGTATAAACGTTGAAAAAATCAAAACGTGTAATTCAAACTAATTTAAACTTTAAAAAAGAAAAAATAGTATTAACATCCTAAACGAAATTGTAAGTTCTTGATTTCGAGATCTATATCGTTTCCATGTACCCCACACTCGAACATCGATTCCGGAACCAAACGCGCCCATTATGAATACACTATCATTTATATAAACCAGAATAACATTCTAGACGTTTCTACAGATAATTGCAACGCACTTTGCAAAATGAGACGATAAATTATTATCCAATATGCTTTGTAGAAACCAATATAGTAGGAAGAGTATTGGGAGAGTAAATATCAGGGAAGTATCTTCCCCTTGAGTGCAGTGCCATCTATCAGCGTTGTGCTGAATTACGTGGTGACTAGAGAGCGATAAAAAATCTTTCCAAATGGTTGTCTGGAAGCCAGGAAGCTGGTGTAGGGGGTAGTGCGTCAGATCGCTATCCTCGAGTTCGAGATTCGATTCCCTACCAAGTCGTTTTTAATTTATTGTATCGCAGTAACAGTGCTGTTTTGCTTCCTTTTGCGTTTTCTACATTTAACACAATTCATGCTAATAGGTTAGGTTATAAAATCGGGTTAGATTACGTTTTCTAGAGTGTAAACACTAGACATTATGTTTAACACTAAACAAATTGCCTTGTATCACATACGCCGTAACGCGTTCACTCTCTAGCTGTGTTTAGTCACTGAATGTGTTCATGTCGCTTCCCGGAATAGTGTTACTTTTACTCACTCTATGTGTTTATCCACTTTCTGAGCTAACTACACTTTCTCGCCCAGTACGATCATAATGCACATAAGAACAACATGTTGATTATTTCAACACAGATAAAGCATCTACGAAGCATGAAATTCTTAGTGTTGATATTAGTGATAGAGAATACTTACTTACTCTATGGCTTACGGAACTCGCAAGTCCATCGCCGCATTAATAAACTTCTGCCATTGAATTCTATCCTGAAAAACATCAAAGCAAGTTTTCATCACAAATACCTACTTCTAGAAGATTTCTTCTAATATTGTTCTACCAACGAGGTCTTGGACTTCTTAACGGTCTCTTTCCCTTCCGTGATCTCGTTTTTGCTTGTTACATATGCTCCCAAGTATTCCTATTTGTTTACTGTTTCTATGTTCATTCTTAATTCTTATGGATCGATGTGCTTCATTCCCAGTGTTTCGGCTTATTATCATGTATTTTGTTTTCTGTGCATTTGTCTGTGGACCTACTTGATCGCACACTTCTACTAAGACGCGTGTTATTTTGTAGTACATCTATGTCGTACCCTATTAAATCTACATCATCCTCGTATACAAACAGTTGATTAAAGGCACTCAACGTTAGTCCCAATTTATCCTCTTTTATTTTCTTAATCACATATTCTAACTCTACGTTAAACTGCATTGGTGACAAGGTATCACCTTGTTTCAATTCGTTGTGAATCTCGAAACTATCTGACATATTATTACCTATCCGTTCTCTGCTTATGGGGTCGCTGAGACACATCTTCACTAGTCGAAACAGTTTTATCGAGAATTTTAACCTGACGATCTCCACGTTCATTTCTTATCATCCCCAACATGGGCTGATATCCTTTTCTTTGTATAGAACTAGTATGTTATTTGTCTTGTCGTTTTCCTCTATCTCCTGAATCTTTTGCGCCCGATATTCTAGCTTTTAGGTTTCTTGATAACAAAGTTACAACATGATGAACCTTCTACTCCCGCTCATGATGTCCTTCCGTGTCTATAAATTAAAATTCAGGAACTTCAATGAATAGAGTGTTGCATGAGGTGTCCTTCTAAATGTTTTGACTAAATTAGCTCATAACTTTTGTAATCGTTGATTGGTTCAGTGGATCAGTGTTTCCAGTCCGTTTTCTGAAAAATCAGTTGTTCAAATTACTTCCATTCAGTTAGACCAACCTACACCGTACTTAGCATAAACATTAATCGACATAGTACAAGATCACTGAGGGGGCCTGCGTTGCCAAGCAACCTACTTAGCAATGTTGCTAGACTATTTTCTCTATAATATTTTTCAAATACTATTATACGTATTAGTCATAGCAGCACAACACTTTGAATAAACATTCTTTGACATCAATAAGAAGATATTTGTGATGCTTCCACTCACCAGGAGCACCTTTGTCAGTGTTGCCAGTCCATGCCAAAGATATATCACATAAACCATAAAGAGCTGAGACATGCAGGAGGTTTCGTTAGAAAGGTCTTAATTAGACTAAGTCAGAGTCACTGGAACTTGTCCCACCGGACTTCTTGTATTGCTTATATGTACAACTCGTACTTCTTGGTCTCGCGTATACCGCCACCTGAAGAACGCCCGTTATGTATAACTTTCCTATGTTCGAGGTTCCTATTGTGAGGTCTTTCTTAATCCTGTTGGAGTTCTCTGAAGCAGTCTCTACACAGAGATAAGAATGAGAGACTAGTTTACCTCCAGAATATTTTACCCCAGGTGTATCCATGAACAATCTGTTACATTTCTTGACGTGATTAAACAGTGTAGATTTATCAGCTCTACTACCTCGCAGTAGAGGCAAACATCAAAGATGGCGTCCATCTCTCCATCTCTGAGCCTTGCCGATATCATTCAACTTCAGTCCCAGGGTGGTAATAGCTACTTTCCTTCACTATGATATTTTTTTGCTCGGAATTATTTTTGTCTAGGCTTTGCATATCCCTCTACTAACTACAAGGCAGCAGTACTGGTTTTGGTCTGCCCCGGAATATTTCCGGTGTCCACCATATCTGCTACGCATTACACAACCTCCACCTGGGGAGGCATCTGGTTGGATACTTAGGGAAATACCAAGCGAATGTATGACAGTTGGTAGATTGTTGTCTTTGATTTCGAGATTTTCGATACCAGGGAATGACCATTCTGACAGAAGTTTTTTCTAGATTTTTCCTCAGTCACAGTAAGTAAATTCCGGGATGATGTCTTGAACTTACGCCCTGACCGATTGATATCCACATACTTCCCCTACCCTATTTCGGCCTGATCCGTAGATGCCTAAATACATTGAGATTCGAAGTTAGGGAGATATATCGTTGAAAATGCACTTGTTAGTGAAGGTCAAATAAACCACTGACAAAATATTATTCCGTATGATCTAAGGACGAAAGTCTCTGACTGGATTAAGAGTGAGTGGGCACGGCAGGGTTAAACTTCGTTCTTGCTCTAAGAGAACTTGCACAGCGTTTTCCCCAGACCCACCAGGCGAATGACAGGATATTTTTAGAACAGTACAAAGGCCGATTCTTTCCCATAATGTCGTTTACCGCATGACTTACGGATCATTTATACTCTTGATAGGCTTAAACTAATATTCGTGTACACGGCATTCATGTAGATTATGTACAGAGAAAGCAGACCGTATTTATGGTCGCATAAAATATAGTGTTTAATTATGTTTATACACTTGAATGTCATTATATTTGTTACGAAATATGCTTGACATGCAAATTCCCAGCCCTCGTAGTCTAGCCTAGTGGATAACGGTCTCGAATGTCTGATGCTGGTCCGTAGCCAGAACTGGATTTTAGGACGAGCTAACTAATTTACAGGTGGGGCAGCAATCTTTCTCAATTAATATATTTCTTAATTAATCTAAATTAATTTCGGCCTGTTGCTCAACGTAATGCATTTTTTATTATAAAGTACCATATATCATTATGTATTTCCCTTCCACGTGAATGTTGTCAGTAACAAGAATTCCCAATCAAATCATTTGCAAGAATCTTAATAAAAATTAATTATTTCATACTTTTCGTTGTTTCTATTCTTAATGTCTAACTATTACCCTAACCTTGTCATTGTTTTCATCTAGCATGATTTGTTGAGCTTTGACCCGCACTCAGTCTAATTTCTCGTAGAATGAACTGTAGATTTAACAGTTCTAATCACTTGAACTCCAGCTCTTAGACTAAATTTAGGAGTTTTCAAAATTTCATTAGCTGGGTGTGGAAACCCACACAGTAGTTTTGCATAAAGCAAGTCAGAAATCAAAATGTAAAGAAAGCATGACTGATTTTTTTCCTACACGCTTTGCAATGTCCTCTCTATCAAATGTCCTATCGTTCGGCATGACATGTTGAATTCTTTAATAAGAAAGAAACCAAACTATTAAATAATGGAGCTAATGGTAATAATCTTACTTGACCAAAACTGTCTTCTTCTCTGTGCATACTGTGTACGCCGTGCTCCCGTCATTTCTTCCGCTTCTGAAATGCCTGCAGTTTTGAACGGCCTGGAGGTTTCGTAGCAATTTCTCTTGCATTTCCACTATGGCCTGGAATATGCCACCTTTAAGGGTTGATTTCAGTTACGGAAGAGGAAGAAGTCCGCTTGGGCCAAACGAAAGGTATCTAGGGCTTTACCAAAAACTTCTTAACAACGAGTGAGAAATGAAAATGTTCATTATCGTGATGCACCATCCAGGACTTCTTCTGCCACATTTCTGGCCTCCTGCGCCGCATGTTTTCTAGTAATCATGTATAACTAATAGAGTGTTGCATTCATTGTAGAACCACGTTACCTAAAACTCCGAATGTACGTTCCCCTGTCATTTCTAAGCTGACATTAATATAACTTTATTATGAGATTGACTCATTCATGCCTTTCTGGACCGTGATGATTGTCCGATCCACAATGATGACTGGAACTCCCTTTCCATATCGTACCTGTACACTCACGTTTCATCACCAGAGATCACAAGCTTTAGGAAATTTGAGTCAGCATTCGCTCGGCGTAGGGTTACCAGGCAGACTATTTTAAGAGTACATGTACTCTTTTTCAGGGTATATACTTTTGTACCCTCTCTTTTTTCAGTGGAGTGCTCTTTTTCATATATGCTAGTAATTTTGATACATTATTAAAGTTTCCTTAATCCAGTAGATATTGAAAGCTAAAATTTGAAGGAAGAAAGGAAAGTACTAAAATCTTTAGAATTTTTTACATCCATTGAAATTGTAGTTTCCTCTCAGAGTCACAAATTACTAAACTCAGCACTGTATTTTCATATGTCAAGTATTGTTCTGCGAAAAAGAGAAGGAGTGGGTTTGGGTAAACGGTCGAACCAAGAGAGCAGCAACAAAGCCACGGCCTACCACTTCGTCGATTGTTTAGTGGCTAAGTAAGAAGAATATTTCAATTTTCTTTAAAGGCAACTTTGGCTCAGGCAGAATGGATTACGATGGAAGAATTAATGGAATGAAGAAAGTGGGAGGAAACGGGAGAATTCCGAGAAAACACAAACACACGGTGATTGTCCACCACAAAGCCCACATGGCACGATCCTGGATCGAACCGAGGACACCATACACAAGTCAAGAGATGAATGGTCCCACAGAACCATCGCGATCTCAGTAAGAAACATACATAGTGTTTATGAACTACACCGGAAAACTTTTGAAGTTAATTCCTCACATAAAACGAAGACGAAAGTTATTCTGACAAGTTTCCGAAATTGTGCATAGTTTCGGAGCTACAGGATGCCGAAAAAATTGGGAAATAAAATTTAGAGCTTCATATTTTTAATACCACGAACAGTAAAGATAATGCGGCATAGCACCGTCAAAGACTAAATCTGCACTATCCAGAAATGCATGTTTCAAAATTCTACAATGGACGTATAAGGGATTCCCCGAAATTCTCTGAAGTAAAGATGGGTTCAAATGAACATGAATTGGATGGTTTGCCTCCAAAAAACAATAATAAGTAAATATTTCAAATAGAGTCTATTTGCCGAACATTTTTCTAAATAATAATAATAATAATAATAATAATAATAATAATAATAATAATGAGTGGTTGTACAACAAGCAGGAGTAAGAATGACATAATTTCATCGAGTTTCATTTTCTGTTATCAAGAAAAACTGATTATCAAGGCCCGATTGGATGATAGGGATGACTTGTGTTTTTTGATGTGAGGGATTACCTCCAGAAATTTGTCGATATATTTAATAAACACCTTTTCTCACTTTACCAATCTGATAACCCTATCTCGGCGTAACAACTCTACATGTCTGTTTTTGTTTGGCTGTTAACGAACGTAGCATAAACTTAGCGTCCACACGCCGGATCTCCAGATTTACCGTGAAAATCGTGTCACACCTGTGACACAAACCTTATTGATGTATAGCTCAGTTCAGCCCCTTTAATTACTGTGAGACGGATAACATCTTGCACCCTTTCCACGTGATGGACGTCGGTAGATGTGGGTGGCAGTCTTGATTTCACGTCGTCTTTGGCAGAGGTTCGACCCGATTTGAAACATCCATACACCGTGTTCAACTCACGCATTCCTCACCATAGGCATCATGCAACATATCGAAACACTCTGTGAAACTTTTTGTGCAATACGTAGAATTTCATACGTATTTGACTTTACAGTAAGACAGATGGGCGTGCAGAAGTCGGAATTTATATTTGTTTCGACACTTTCGTGGCTTCATTGTGGATTTCCGTTTTCTTATGATTTGGAAGCCAACGTCCACAGTCTATAACATTGTTCCAGTTTCGATAAAGATTTTCTGTTAATCCCACTTCTTTGAACCAGAAGGGTTGAAGTTCATACTGACATAAGATGCCACATCTCATGCGATAAGGTACTCCAGACATTATTTGACTTTATACGAAACAGCACAAAAATAACTCTTATCAGTTTCGAAAATTCATTCATCTCTGATTGCTTTTACTGGCTCGCCCGTTGCTTACAAATAAATATCTTCATTGTTCCTACTCATTGTTGGCGGGATAGTTCTATTATGTATTGTATGTTTGTTTTTATTTTCAACAACTTTTACTCCAAAACGACTTAGTTCGTGCTCCAGTCGAACATACTTGTTTATAAATAAACGTGTTCCCATGTTCGTAGATATTACTTCATCTTCAGAGTTACTCGTTCACATACTCTGGGGTACAATCTTAGTCTCAAAACCAAACACTGTTTCCTTTCTTTATCTCACAGAGAAACAAGTCACTAAATGAATGACGAAATTGTGCCGTCTGGGCTAGAGAAACACACAGTGTCATCCAACAGCAGTGTAAATTAGTGAATATAAGGATGAGTATTCTGGAATTAGTCTACTCACACATCACAAAATATGTATCTCATAATTTACAATAGTTCGCGAAATTGGATTGAAACGATAGTTGGTGACAGTTGTTAAAACAAACATCTCTTTTCCTTTGAATTATGTTCGTAAATTCATACACGAATTTTTTTTATTAAAAAGTACTTTTTAATTTACTTGCTACGTAATGTGTCGACTGCAATGCAAATTTTATCTCATTACAAAATCCTAGAATTATTATTAATCCAAATTCTCAATCCATGTTTATTGAGAAGAATGTTATTTGTAACCATAAGGGAAAGAACACGCCAGAAGCCAATAAACTCATTTTATCATAACACGCCAGTACAGGCAAAACCATTGCAGGACGGGCGCCACCCGTACTGGTCCCACCTCGGCTTCGGGGCTGGTCTGACGGGCACTAAAAAGACATACAAATTTGTGCTGTGTTTACCACTCTGATAGGTCTCCCAGGGTAACCTTTAGTATCATAAGGAAAATGCTGGTAGGTTACCTATAGAAAGACAATGACAGTTACTTCCCTGTCCCCGGAAGAATGCTCAATAAGAAACGCAGTACATTAGAGTTACATGTGACAAATTGAGTATTTTTGCAATCTAGAGAGTCATATTTGAGTCAATATGTGACAACAAAACGAAAATGCTTTCTCAAAGTCAGTATAAATCACATCAACTTGCTTGTCTTCGTCCATCGAATTTGCTATGTAGTTCGTAACAAGTGCTAAGTTTGTTACCGTCCATGCTGCTTAGTTGAAATAACTGGTTGAATATGATTACTAATTCTTTACTTTTGATTCTTGTGACGACAAAACGAAAATGCTTGGCTTTAATCAGCGAGAGTACTGTGCATGCATAGAGCCACTTGTCGACGAATGTTGGTGTTTTGGTTTGTTTTGTTTACTATGGCAGAAATTCAACGAAGAAGAAAAAGGTAAGTGGTTAAAGCGTGTAATATACTACGTCCAATCACGTAGCTGCATGGTGTCATGACAACAAATGCGTGTATGTGATCAGATTTGAGTGCACAATGGTCCAGTGACCCTGAAAACCTTAGCAAAGCTCTTATTGGCCCTTATTTTGCTTGAAGGACTATGTTTGTTGGCAACGAAGAATTGGTATAAGAAAATTTAAAGACATTATACTGGTCACAGATGTGAATTGTGAGTTTAGAAGAAATAATAATACAAAAGAAGGTACCCGAATCACTACGAACACATTTGGTACAATATTAGTCTCTTGATAGCTGTGAACTGCCCGACCGACTATAAGGTGCCTTAAAAACATTCTTTGAATTTTAGGTAGTTTAAGTTCAAATCACAACATATCAGAAGATAACAGAAAAAATAATGTGAGGATACTCGAAATGAAACACTTCAATTTATTCCAAATCCATATCAGCAAGCGACGCAATACGAGCCTTTAAAAGACACAATTCATCTTAAGCAGTGATTATCTCTTGGTATGTTTAATCATGGGTTGCCTTCCTCTGGAAATGACAGAATTTGAAGTGCTTGAAGTGCACAATATTTTGAATATTTCCCGAGACTTTGTTATGGAGGGCATTAATGTATCACTTGTTTTTGGCTTCCTAAGCTATTTCTGACATTTTGGCCGCTCGACAATAAGGCGAGTAGATTATGGATGACCCATTAATTAAGATATTGTGAACTGAAGTTGGTATAATTAATTCATCCGTGTGTTGGCCCATTTTTCGAATGTCATGGCCAATAGTACGCATCTTCGTATTGATGTGTTGTTGATGTTGCAAGGGACAAATTAAAAAAATAGGTTCCAACAAAGAAATGAGTACGTACTTTTAAGACACGCTGTAACTCTTTACTCGTTACCACTAAAACCCAGCCCTTGTAATCCAGATAGAAACGTCGTGGACTTCTGATCGACAAGCGGTAGATACATGGGTTTGAACCTCACGGCCGATCATTCTGACTGATGATCTTCAGGGCTTTCCTCAGTTTCACCAGACGAATGCCACGATGATAGCTTAAGTAAGGTCCTGACCGAACTTACCTATACCATCCCGGCCTGAACCAAAGATAACAAAAGACCTTAAATAATTTCAAAATTACGTTACCACTAGCGATTACGAAATGCAAAATGCTCAAATGAAACTGTGCAAACGTCTCACATCTTTTGGGGGAGATTATCTTTGCTATTGCAGGTAGTTTTAGAAATAACAAATCCGTTTTGAAATAGGCTTACCTCGATGGAATGGAATTTCGAGGTAAGCCTTTCGCAAATGGAATTTCGAGGTTTTGGCAAGGTGTTCAAGGTGTGTGGACTACTGCGCATGTGTCGTACCACCTGCGAATAGAATGAAGATTACCTGTGGATGGATTTTGTGTTTTCGTTTGTTTTGTTTCCCGTGGCAGAAATTCAACAACAAGGTTAGTGGTGAGAGCATGTAATATATTATGTCCAGTTACGTAGCTTCATGGTGCTATTTAATATTTCAAATATATAGATAATGCAAATTTCTAGGACCCGTAGGCAACCTAGGAGTACTTTTAGCCAACACAAACTACATTCATCCTTAGATTATATGGAAATATATATGTTGTTTAGGATAGTTAAATTGTGCAATGTTCTGGATCAGACACAGCAACATGACCCATGCCCACACGAAGCAAACACCCATGAATTCTGCCGAGGGCAGCCGAGAATGAAGATACATAGTCCCCTTTAACATTTGATTGCACCGGAAGTGGCCTAAGTCGCTTAAATTCTGCTGAGAACTAATTTCTGTGGAATAATGTTTTAGTCATACAACAGAGGAATATTTCTTATGAATTAAATTTGGTACTATTTTCAGTGATACACTAATACACTTCTGGGGGAAGATCTAAAAGTCACTCCAAGTATTCGCGATCTTAAACACTGCACTATAGTTACCAATAAATCAGAATAAGACCGTTCAGTTGCTCATCTCCTATTTATTACATGTTACAACAGAAGGAATAAGCTTCTTGAATTACAGATGTGCTTCTCCACATATACCTTAGTCTTGCAAAACGTACGTTCAGGACACGTACTAAACTAATACACAAACTTATGAGAAATCCTGATCATCTTATTTTATTGACTTCCGAATTTGGTAATCCATAGACATTGCTTCTTAACTCAATCGTTTAGTACTATTGAAGGACTTCTTCATAATCATGCATGATTTAATAAACATAATTTCCATATATGACATGTAGAATAATCATGGGAAACGTATTCATAAGTTGAATCTGTACAACCACTCATCGCTAACACTATGAAAGACAAACAGAGGTGCCAGAAACATGATAAAACGTAACTCTAAACATAATTGTTGATAACACGACAATATTTGATCTGGTTTTTGATAAAATGACTTTGACAGGATTTGGTTTCAGCATTGTTTAAAATAATGTGAGTGGGTTGTATTTGGTTTAGGTGTTAACACGAAGAGAACTCCTTTTTCCTTGTAGCTGTCTTGAAAATATATGTGGTGTGATAATGTATGTATTACGAATTTGAATTTGTGCACTCCATTACGAAGTTTCATTTGGTTTTTTTTTTTTTAGTTTTTGTTTGTTTTGCATTTTGTTTGTTTCATCTGGTGGTGGTTTACTTTTGTTAACTTTTGGTTTCTTTTTGAATGACCCTCTACGTACATAAACGTGACCATCTACCGATTTTAGGATGTTTAGATGGTTGCATCATCACCTTGGAAGCTGTGTTGATGCCAGTATGTAGCTTCTAAAATGAATCTGACATTTCAAGCACAGACTACAACATTGTGACCAAAGTTGACATTACTTTTGGTAGAGTTTCGTTAACTAGTAATTCTATGTTTTGAGTACCTGAGTGTTCGTTATTTGATTTTTTTTTTCAGTGTTTCTGTATATTTTGTATTTGTCTCGCAAGTTCTGAATATGTTTTGTAGACCTTTGGCGAGTGGTTCTGGTGAGTTTACCCATATTTATAACAACTTTTCTCGTTGAAATATACTTTCCCTTCATGATAATGCACACATCGAGTGCATGGAAGAGGTCTGGCAGCAGTCCTATATTCCTCGACCCCATTTCTGAAATATCAAATAGTGAGTCAATTTGTTATTAGATGGCTAACAAAGGAATAATCCTTAGTAAATAGACCAATTATTGGTAAAGGACTTTGTCATTTCTGATTCTCGTAATGTTTCTGATTGGTATTTTCACTTTTAGTAAGTGAGTTTTAAGATCATCAATTATTGCGTGAGTTAGAATATATCTTATTGCACAGATTAATATTTCGGCAATAAATGGCTGATGTTCTTAAAAGTAGGTTCGACAAGTGGCTACAAATACGGTTATGTGATTAACTGTGAGCGTAACCTCTTAGCAATTGAAAACTGGCGGGAAGATTAATTTAATATTTGTAGACACCGGTTCGGATAGCAATATACTACATTTAAGCTGTCAGGATACTACATTTAAATGTTCAGGGTATTAGAAATTTAATTTGACACAATGTGTTGTGGGGCAACAGACAGGGAATCTCTTTTGAGAAGACAATGGAAAATACCGCCATGTATTATGTTTATAGCACAATTACAATCATATTAAAATTGCATGTGGATATGCAATAGTATCCTTGCGTTAGCAGTGCAATCTGAAAGTTAGCGCCTTTCTTTCTCTGTTGTCTTCTCACGTAATAATAAAGAAATAGTGACAGTTAAGGAGCTTAATTCAATACGTTTGAGTATGACGCTACCACAATATTTTTGTACTCCAGTGATAATAATATTACGAAACTTAAAGATGTGCGTTATTCACGTGCGTTTTCTTAACATATATTAAAAGTTCCTACCTACGTAATTGTTCTGGTTTGGTTGCTTTTTCCATTGCAATATAGTTCTGAATTCCATACGCACCTTCTCTCTCACGGGTAACCGAGAGTACAGACATTTTAAAACCGGGACTTTTACACACCTACTGTCAATATCTAACCCTGATTAGAATTTTAGAAAGAGGCAGACGTATCCTTATCTCGGCTTTATCTTTAACAATGTTCGATGTTCTTATCTGTAAAGTTTTAAGTTTCAAAAATTCAAATTTAGGCATGCAATTATTTTGAAAGGCGTTATCACTCTTCAGATAGGATACTTTCAATGGTCAGGTTTGCTGTATCTAAAAATAGTGAGGGAAATATACCTTTAAATTTATCACAAGGTTGATGTGACAAAATGTTAGATCGATTTATTTATTTGTTTGTATGTTGAACATATCGATTTGAATATAATCAATTAACCAATCTTGTATGTGAACGTCTATTTTTAAGCTACACTTAGGCTAGCACCTTACACCCCTCGATGAGGAAATGGATTTGTATGGTTTTAAGGATTGGAAGAGCCTCATAGTGGGTCAATGGGACTTTGATCAATGTTTATTATCCCTTATTTCTTAATATTTCTCCCATTTTGAACTTTTACGAGTCTGCCTCATAATGATAATTTGGGTATAGTGATGAGGTGCACTTGACGCCACAACATATTGAGGTACGCTTAGTGGAATGAATTCAATGTTATATTCTGTTCAGGGGTAACTCTTAACTGATCTTGACAGTATTGAACCTGTTAGTTAATGAGTGTCACAGTGTCATATGAAGGCGCATGATATGATTAAATAGCAGGGGCTTGAAATGTTGGGACTGAGATACGAATTTGATACGTAGGTTCAAGATATGGCATACTAGTAGAGAATATTCTGAAACGGTCTGTGTGCTTAGAGCTTTATTGATTGTAAGATGTCAAATAATATCTGGAGATTTTGATCAATATGTTGGCGAATGTATTTGTGACGTAATTTATCGACACGGTAGACTAGTAGAGAATATGAGGAAATATTGGGTGTGGTACTTGGTAATTTTATTCGATATGCCGTCCGTAGGGCAGCAGTTCTAAGATTTGGAGTTTTCATAGTACACCAGTTTGCTACCATACAGGCGGTGGACGCTGGTGAGGGCCGGCGAAGGAAAACTTTGTAGCTGATGATGGCAGTTTTGGATTAAGGTCTCCGTGTGGTGTCAGTCAAATTTTCAATAAATTCAATCGATTATAGGTTTTTTGCGATGATATTTTGTATGTACTCGTCATGTAAGATGCAAATCAAAGGTCATACCAACTAAAGTGATTGTTTTTATGGCAGAATGGGAGTGTTTTGAATGGAGATAGAGAGAAGACGAGGATTGTGGATTACACGTGAAAGTTTGCGTAAGGGTATGAAAACAATGGCGTGTTAATTTTTTATTTCCTTTTAGTTAGTGAAGCGTTGGATGAGGCCTGTTATATGAACATGAACATCTGTTGGAAGGTTTTAGTGAGGGCGAGTATGCTGCATCGTCGGCGGATTGAAAGACGTGAATATTAGTTTGAAGAGGTGGGAGATCTACAACAAACAATATGGAATGAAAAGGTGAAAATGCTGATTCTTGGGGTATCCCTGAAAGGAGAAATATAGGATGGGAAAGAGTGAATTTTACGTAGATGTATGTGACACGGTTGGTAAGAAAGTTGCGTACATATCGGATGTAACCAGGCCTTTAAATTAGCGGTGATCCACTGGCTAACGACCAGCAAAATTTGCCAAGGGCCAGTAACTAAAAAATGTAAGTGGTTCTGTAGGCCAGTGCTTTCTAAAGTTCAAATATATTAATAAACATACCTTTAAGCTGGGTAATACGAATGCAAAATCTCCGCTCTGGAATAGTCTCTTCAGAGACGATAAAGTGGAAATATTTGGGAGAAGGAGACCTAATTCACAAACGCAATTTGACTGTCCACAATAAAGAAGGATTTCCCCTACGTAGGGAATAGACCGGAACGGGGATAAACATTGACGTAACAATGTCAACAGCAAAAATTACAATATGTGTCAAGGTTGGAAGACGTGATAGCAGCTAGTACCCACAACGTTATCCGATTTAGAATACAAGCAGAGAGGAAGAAGATGATGGCGAGAGGACTGAACTAAAATATAACATAAAACGGATAAAATGGACGAAATTCCAGAAAGAAACTTACCCTTTCGCAGGTTGAGAATCACAACAACATCAATCATTTTGCAGAAACAATAGATGGGGTCACAAAAATGTGTTAAGGATGGCCGCGCCTCCAGAGGTGTGGGGACCAAAAGAAGGTAACCCGTTTGCACGTACAAGCTGGAGAATTAAAGCAAGGAACTAAAGCAGGAAGAAAGAGCTTTAGAGGTGAAGGAAGGAAGATTAACAGCTCACAGAATCATGAAATACACATACGAAAAGGAACAATATCAGCAAAATTAGAGCATGGAACTGTTTCGTAAAACATAACTAAAATCTGAATCCATGGGGTATACCATACAAACTGACGATAAGCAAAAATCAAGATAAGACTATGTTAAACACGCTAAAAAGCTTTCCAACATGGAAACATGCAATATAACTTTTGTTTGCAAAATTCTTTTCAACCGACACACTACCTAAAGACAAGGACAATACCAAACAAGCAAGAACAAACTCAGAAATACAACCAACTTTAAAAGCAGAGAACACGCAAGAGCAATTAAAAATCAACTAACTCATGGAAGTGGAAATAAAGGCACTGTAATTGGCAAGGCCAAGACGGTATAAAAATACGTTTTAGTACCAAATTAACATCTGGACGCCATAGTTAAAAATTATACCGGCTATGCATTTAAAAAGGTATGTTTCTTAGCTCGTGGCTGATGGGCTCCTGGTCGCCATGGATTTTCTGCCCCTGCACTTACATGTTGTCCGAAATAGTGCAAAATATTGGATGAAAAAATAATCCTAATGAACTTACACGTCTTCTTGGTCAACTGGTTGCAGACCTTCTCAAACTGGTTGTGTGGTTGATACGGCTGTGGCATGTTATGTAACGCGTGGAATAACTGCAACTAATGTTAATGCTGCGATCATACCAAGCCGACACCACTAGGGAAATAGAATCTTCACGTTAAAAGCGCTGTGTAGAACATTAATATTTTTCTGCTACTTTGAAGACTGTAAGGCATGAGCACTATACGCACGAATTGAATGTTAACAACACCTTTTATTCACAATATCCAGAAGTAGGATCAACAAGCACATAAGTTGTAACAAGTGCAAATAACGATAATATACCTAACTCGTGAAACATACAATAATCTTATATTTGTTTTAGTGCCCTCCTCATGTAGTGCTCGGACATTTAGGTTGACCATTGAAGCCGCCTACAATTTGTCGCTGCTCAAGCATGTGCCACAAACTTTACCAAAAATCCAATTACTTTTCTTCACAAATAAATTTGAGTGCAATCTTTGAAACATGTAACTACTATTACCAATCACACTGAATAATTTAAAAGGTGAATTTAGATGTTAAAAAAGAATACGGCCACAAGAGATTGACCCACTATGTGAATTATCGGCTCGTACATTTCCTAGCATATTACTGAATCATACTTGATTTGCCTGGTAGTTATAAACAAAGCTACCTCCACAGCAAAATTAATACAGACAGCTCCGCTGCCAAACATACTTAAATATACAACAGTCGTTCAACATTTCAATCATCGCACACAACGAGCAAATTATAAAGGCTGATTTTCCTACTTTCTTTCAATAACGCAAGAATTATCTCATTCTGTAATTTAGAGTAACACAATATAAAATATGTTGAACTTAAATCGTGAACATTAAATACGAACACGAAATGGCGTCTATTCATAGCACGTGCAACCGGGTTCAATTCCAATATACCGGACGGCTAAGACAAACCCACCAAGTTCGATTCCAAAAATATTAAACTACTACTGCAACAACATAACTACTCTACAATACATTACTAACCGAAGCACTATTACAAACTTTTGGCACTTCAATAGAATTAGAGTCGTGAAGACATTCTATAATAATAGACGACGATAATCAATAGGTGCAAAACCCACCATTCCGAAATAACAACTGGCGGGACAGCCTCTCAGTTGCGAGTTCTTGCTGCTGAGGGCAGCACGATCGCTGGAGCGCAAACAACCACGATTCAAACCCTGTAACAAGAGCGCGAGGAGTATTCGGCGGAACTGTTTCAGGCTAAATGACTAAATAAAGGGAAGAAGTACGTGAAAACTTTTGCCGGATACTAAGGAACGCCTTACAATGGAAGGAAATTTTGAATATGGGCTCTTGCAGTTTGTTAGTGGTCATGACCAATATGCACAGAAACTTCGTAGTTTGAGCCTGAAAGAACATGGTCGTTGTGAGTGTGGTGAAGTGGCCTCACCTGAGCATGTAGCGTTGTATTGTCCCCTGGGCGATGAAGACTTCTATGAAAAGAGGCAGCAGTTTCGTGGTGTATGAGTACATGAGTTTCTGAGGAATAGTGACCTGCTTTCGACTTTTCAAGTATTATGTAACCTTATTTCAAGAAGCCATCCTCGTAGATATATACGTGATCTAAAGTGAATTGTAGATAGCATAGTGTATTTTTCAAGATAAATTTATTTTGTCGATAGAAAATGGCTTCTAGTTATGTTGTTATATAGATTGTCTTTATAGGATGACTCCCCCTACAAGTTTATGTCTGAAAACTTACGATACCCTGAGGAGTTTTCTTAAGAGTTCTTGTTTTTCTTTGGTTATTGATTGGTTAAAAAGCACGGTTTTAATTGGTTCACGAAAACAAGACAGAGTGTGAAAAGGTAGCATGAGCTATGTCTTGCTTTATGCAGCAGTTCGTGAAAAAATTTTGATGTAACGGGTCATCCCTGTCAGTTTGTGTTCTGTACGGTGAATTCGTGAATAAGAATTATAATATTTCACTAAAAAGGATACTCTATTTCGTTAATTCTTCTTGTGGCTGTGGTTGAACTAAAGTTTAATTGGAAATAGTAATTAGATTTGTGAAAAAGTGGTTCTTTTGACACATATACCAGAGGAAAGTGTAATTGAGAGAGAGAGAAGGATAAATCCTTTATATTCATTCTGGAAGTAGAAACAGAAAATTCTCATAAAATATCTTTTTGGAAATAACCAAGGAATTACGAAACTTTATAAAGGAAAACATAAGTATCCTTTGTTATTTATATACGGTTGTATCCTTTGATTTCTAAATTGGAATCGTTGTTGAAACCATCAGAAAGGATTTTTGTGGACTTGTATGCTGAGAAAAGAATCTTTCAGGTAAAGTTTTGATTTTCTTAATAAATAAGGTATGTATACTATTCATGTGTTGTTATTTTTCACTGTGTAGTAGAACACAGATCTGTATAAGAGCAAATCTTTTCATATTTTGTGTTAAATGTAGATTAACATACAAGGTGTATGCCAGTCATAAAAATCTAATCTTCCTTCTTCAAAATAATAGGGATCTTATTGTCCAGTATTTCATAATGGATCATGATTTGTTCATTGATTTTGTTTCGAATTTTAAAAAGAGATGTATTTGTTATTTCTTGTTATGATAAAAAACGAAAGAGAAGAAAAAATACCTCAAAAGATTCAGAAATAAATTTGTTTTTAAATTAAAATCTTTCTTGGTTTTTCCTTCAATGAAATATTCTATAGGACACCTTATAGAATTAAGATTTTGAATGAGAGTTTTCCTA
>JAGDQP010027853.1:0-24616 GCA_022664845.1 Lepisma saccharinum
ATCTTCCCCTATTAAATCTACATCGTCCGCGTACACGAACAGTTGATCCAAGCCATTCAATGATAGTCCCTTTTTGGCTATTTTATTTTTAAAATTTCATATTCTGAAGCAAAGTTAAACAGTAGTGGTGACAAGACATCAACTTGTTTCAATTCATTGCGAATCTTGAAACTATCTGACATGTTATTGCCTACCCGTACTCTGCTTATGGGGTCGCTGAGACACATCTTCACAAGTTGACGAGTATCTTCGGAATTCGAAATTGTACCAGGATACTGTAGAGGAGGTCCAAATTCGGGCTACCAGTTTTATGTTTTGAATATCTCCAAAATGTTCCCAGGAATGTACTAAACAACATCTGAAAATATGTCTGAGATATGTTTACTTTATAATGTAGTTGAAAATTCAGATTAGAAACCCATGACTATGATATTAAACACATATTTTACGGAGATATCATAATACTGATATTTGAAACAATTGTCTAAATATGGGCTACCCCTTAACGTTACCTTAAATAATTGAGTAGGAATTTTAAAGTTCAAAATAATGTTCAAGAGTGATGATAAATGTATATTCACAAAAGTCAGAGTAGTCTTCCTTTCCTGCACCAGCGCATTCTTCATGTGCTCACCTCGAACACATGATACACATAACCCATAGGTCTCCCTGTGTGTTGAGAGAATATCCTGTCGCAGAATATACGATTCGTATCTTCATAATCTGGCTTCTTTTGTGCAGGTGGTGTATGGTGCATCAAAGTAACTATCTTCATCATCACAAGATCTAGATCAGAAAACATCATCCTGGATTCTTCTGAATCTGATTCTTGTCTTGTGACTTCTAAAGTTCCTTGTTTTCCGTTCAGGTATATTCTATTTTTTTTAATTGTCCAGCTCTATTCTCAACTTAACTAAAAGACCTACCGTATTTCTTCTAAACCCACATGGGTGATATCCAATTATTTCATCTACGTATACACTTAGGCGAATTAGCAGTGTATTACTCAATACTTTGTAACATGTTGGGACTAACGAGATTCGGAGGTAATTTTTGGAGTCCGATTTATGGCCCTTTTTTTTAATAAACCGGAACTATTATTGAGGTTTTCCATTCCTTTGGAAGCTCCTCCTTTCTCCATATAGCGTTTATCAATTTATGCAGTTCCTTGATTAGTGCCGTTCCTTCCGCTTTAATTAATTCGGGTGCAATATTATCTATTTTCGGTGATTTAATTTTTTTAAATTTCTTTATCGACATTTCGACCTTGATCTCGCTACGTTCGCGTATCTACGGTTCTGTGGTATAGGTTTCAAATTCCTCTGTTTGTTTTCCGTTGTGTAAATTAAGAAATTTGTCTAAATAACTTTTCCACACATCAACAATTTTAGAGGGATCCGCCAGCAGATCTTTGTGTTCACTTCTAATCATCCCTAACCTCGGCTGGTAACCTTTTCGTAACGAGTGTACCCCTTTCTACAGATCTCGTATGTTATTTGCCTTGCCGTTTTCCTCTATCTCCTGAATCTTCTGCGTTAGATATTCTCGCTTTTAGTTTCTGAACCCGCGTGTAAGGTTGCGTTGCGCGTTATTGTAGTGGTTGGTATTTGCTTCGCTTTTATTACCTAGCTATCGCTGCCTTGTTTTAAGGCAATCTTCATCAAACCAAGGCTTGTTTTTCTGCTGTCTCTTCAAACTTACATGTTTCTTTGTTGCGCCATTCACTGTATCACGAATTGCCTCCCACATCTTACTTATATCAATTTCACTATTAATTTCATCTTTATTACTACTGGAGTCGGCTGCGATTTCGAACTTATTTGAGAGTTCGAGTTGGTATTCTGCTTTTACGCTTGGATTATTTAATCGTTTAACTTCGAATTTAAGTTGTTTTGATCCTTTGCTTTCTCTGTTTGCGATGCATAACTTTTCCCTCACTTTTGTGGTCATTAACTGATGGTAGGTGTCACCTTCCGCTCCTCTGTAAGACCTAACATCAATTATGTTGGTGTGTCTTCTTTTATCTACTAATACGTGATCGATCTGGTTGAACGTTTTGCCATCCGGAGATATCCATGTGTATTTATGTATGACTTTGTGATGGAAGTATGTGTTCTTTACTAGTAGGGTTGTCGAGATCACGAAAGTTATCAGTCTTGCTCCATCGTTGTTGGTGATTTCGTGAAGGCTGTATTTGCCTATAGTAGGTCTATATTTTCCTCCCTACCTACCTTAGCATTGAAATCACCCAACACAATTTTCGTATTACACTTCGGCAATCGGTCAAAGAACCTTTGTAGCTCCTCGTAAAATGTATCTTTGTCGTTATCATTAGCCACCTCGGTCGGAGCATAGACATTTATTAAAATCGTGTTGCACCATCGGGTATGTGTCTTAATGTACGATAGCCTTTCGTTGACGAACTCAATATTCTGCACCGTCGGAAGCGTACTGTTCCTAATGAGGAATCATGTTCGGAAATCGTGAGACTGTGTTCCCCCATTGTAGAAGTGTACTTGCAATATCGGATGATATCTTGACCCTCCCACCGGACTTCTTGTACCGCTGATGTGTCCAGCTCGTGCTACTCGGTTTCGCGTACCGCCACCTGAAGAGCTCCCGTTTTGCATAACGATCGTACTTTCCACGTTCCTATCCTAAGGTCTTTCTTAATCCTGTTCTTGGAGTCCCCTGAAGCAGGTCCCAGCCCGGAGATCCGAATGAGGGACTAGTTTACCTCCGGAATATTTAACCCCAGGAGAATTCAAGAACCATCTATTACTATTTCTTGACATGACTTAGCGGTGTATAGTTGTCAGCTCTACGACCTCATAGTAAAGGCAGTCATTCAAGATGTCGTACTCTGTCCACTTCTGAGCCTTGCCGATGTCATTCATCTTCAGTCTCAGAGTGGTAATGGTGATGCTGTTTCCCCTCACCATAATATTTTTGTTCGGTGTTATTTTCCCCTCTGCTAACTGCTAGGAAGCAGTACTGGTTTTGGTCCGCCTCGGAATGTTTCCGGTATCCACCATATCTGGTCGGTATTCTCCTATCCGCCACCAGGGTAAGCGCCTGGTGGGAGACCAGTAACTCCAACTCGGAATGTATTAAATTATAATTTTAAAAAAGCCAGGAGTTATGTGTTGGGGTCTGAGGTATGGAAACAGAACTAAAACCGTAAATCCTTAACGAAAAGCCATAGTTCTCATTACAGGCCCTCATATAGTGTATTCTCTCATCGGTTCTCGATACATGAGCGTTTAAAACTTCATTATCAGAAAGTTTAATATCTCTTTTGTTTGGGGTCTTGGGTATTAGATATGAGAAGACAAAAGGAAAATAGCAATGATAGAAATCAATTAGGCATATTAAGGGCACCTTTGCATATTTAGTTGAAATCAAAAACCGAGTGTGGGTTTTCCCAATGTTTTCTTTAAGAAAATCGATATTTTCTCCCTTAAGGATATCCGGAAAATGTTTTGATTGCACATTGCCCATTGTATCTCTTTTGATCCTTATAATTTTGTGACCTAATCAATAAATTCTTTTGGAAATATAATTTTGAAAAACGTTTACTTATTTTCAATGTAGTCTAACCCTCTATAACAATATTGAACTAAAAGCTGCTTTGATCAAAAATTTAGTCAGTAACGTAGATTAGTGCATTATGCAATAATCAATATTATTAACACTTTCCATCTAATGGGACGCTTTTGATATCGAATTTCGTCTTAGGTATATGTTTTAATCTTTCACTTACTTTTCTCCCTTCGTGTACAGTAAATTTTCCTCTAATTCTGGCAATAAAATGTATAATCTTTCTTCATTTTCCTATTCCTTTCATTCATTCAATTGCATCTTTCCATGCCCAAGTACTCTCCTAATGCAAAATAGACTACCTCCTCTGTACCCCAGCATCAAACAGAGGGTCCTTTAATTTTTCCTATGAATAATACTTAAATTGAAGGTGATGGAATCCATAGTTAGTTTTCGAGTGGCTTACTGTCTTATTACCATACTACATGCCTTGTAATAATGGGATTGGAGTTATTACCACGTCATATCTCGGTAGCCGTTTTACTTATCTACTTCAAATTTTAGCTTAATGTAACGTTATATGGATGGTACAGTTTCCCTATAAGCTCATCGAACGAACTTCGATAGCTGATACTGTGGGTACCCCACAACAACCCAGAACTCCACGTGGATACTCACTGGAACCACCATAAACAACATTTTAATACTTTATATTGGGATCTGAAAGTAATTTCTCGATTCCTTTTTGTTTTGTATCGAATCCCCACAAGTACATTTATGTGTGGTTTCAACAGTTGTTTAGGTACTTGTCAATAACCACTTGACGTATCTTGTTCGAGTTTTCACTGAACGACTCAGTTTAAGGTTCTCATTGTTTTCTGCCTTAAAAATTTTACCTATATGTATATAAATGAAAAATGATACCGCAGAGCCCCACGCATGATCCTTTCAATCCTTTTAATTATAGTTTTGTACGTGTGATGATAACCATGGTTAGTTTTGGAGTGGCTTATCGTCTTCTTACCGTACCCCATGCCTTGTTATCATGGGGAATAAAGATTTAAAACGTCATATTTTGGTAACCACTTAATGTAGCTACTTCAAATTTTCACTTAATATAACCTTGCATGGTACGGAATCCATGTGACGAAGATCGATAGTCGATATTTTGGGTACACCACAGTACCCCAGAATCCTACACAGGTAAGCACTGAAACGACCCTGAGCAATACTTTTATCTATTATATTGGTATCCGTAGGTAGTTTCCGGATTCCTTTCCGTTCTGTACCGAAACCCCGCAAGTCCACTTTTCATGGGGTCACATTAGTTGTTAAGGCGTATCTCGATAACCACTTGGTGTATCGTGTTCGGGTTTTCACTGAACATCTCAGTTGAATGCTCTCTGTGTTTAATGATTGAAAAAAAATGTGTTATATAGAGAAATGAGAACAGGAAGTACCCCTTGGTATCCGAGAAACCCACAGATTCACCCGTTATTTTATTTTTCGAAAATTTTCATTTGGCATACCAAATAACATGAAATAATTATTTTTCCCAATTCTCATCTCATTATGCAAAATACCCAAGAGCCTAAAAGTCTGTTAAGTCTGAGGAGTGGGGTTACTCAGCGATCACTATTCCTCGAGCCAGGGCTTTAGGTAAACTACCCAGCATTCTCCCTGATGAAACTGATAGTTGAGGACTTGGGGTACGGTACCATCCCATTTTGCCCTTGTGAAATAGGTATATTCTGGAAAACGTTACTAAAATCGCTGACAGCGGGTTTTCGAACTAAAGCACTGGATCTGGTTCTCAGGAATTAAAGAATTCGTTATATGTGGGTTGTAGACAACAGGGCGTTGTCAATTGAAAGTTATTTGCCTTATAGCTAGGATTTATCCAATTCTTTCGACGTTATGACCGATGTTGCGTTTCGTCGATCGCCTTGACCATTTTTAATTTTCGACGCTTTCACCGTTTCCTTCGACGATTTGTTCAATTATTTCGCCGCTGTGGCCGCTTTTGTTTTTCGACGATATGCCTTTCGACGCTTTGAACGTTTATAGCCTTCGAGGCTTTGACGATATCTTTCGACGTTTTGACCGTTTCTTTCGACGATTTGCCCATTTGTTTTGACTTTATTAAAGTGTTCTCGTTTCGATGATTTGTCCGGTTCCCCAATTCAAGGGTGTTCTGTAGGCGAAGGGTGGGGGTATTCTAAATTTTTGAAGTTCCAAAATCAATACGCGCCATTTTGGTGTCATATAATCCAGCTGTATAAGAAGAAGACTTGCTTTTATTGTCGTAAATAGAGGTGAAAGATGACCTTCGGTTATATTTTTGTCTATCACAACGGCAATCTATTTCTTTATTTATTTATCGCGAATCAGTGGGAATGCAGCAAACCTCCTTTTACACATTTCTTGCCGTTTGGGCTGATGCAACAAAACTGCTGAAGAACTAAGCAACAACACAGGTGATACCGGAAAAGAATTTTAAAATTTATAACTTGTGAATAAAATACCGCTGAATTAATCGCTAAGCCTTTCGGGGTAGAAATAACGTTAGTAACGATCATTTTTGTCTTAGCACTCTTACGTTACAAGGAGAAAGAAATTAGTTGATATTGAGTGGCACCAGCATTTTATAACTGAGCGTAAAGAAAATATCAGCGCGTCCGTAATCTGTGCTTCTGATCTTTCGTATCCGCAAGTTACTCTATCTGATAGTAGAGGAGATTACGCTTGACTTCCTCACTGATGAGAATAAGAGGAACTTATGTCATCTAGCTGGATCATGCTACATATGAAAGTGAATGATTGTTTATTTGTTTGTTCTGCAAAGGTTCTTAAACCGTTCAACATATCCCCAATAAACTTGACATTAACATCTCTCGATACCCTATAAACACGGATGAGTCACACCAGTTGTTAGTATTGCCACCTTATTCAAAATTTCAATTTTTTATACAAGCGTTTTGTTGAATTCAATATATCTGCATCAAACGTTGCATGATTATTCCTCGATGTCAAATGAGTTAATCGATTTGATTAGGGTTTCCTGTAACGTAAAAATAAAGTGATTTTCTGTATATTACTAAACAAGTTGAAGCTGCAATCCTACTAACAATTCGGTCCCTTGATAGCATTTTAGCCACCATTATTTTTTATAAAATATACTGGGAACACTGAACTACTGCACGATCAAAACTGTTTCGACGGCTTTGAGCTAGTGTAGCTACGATCTTTCGAACGACACCTCATGCATGTCTCTACACTTTATGCTTCATGAGATATATTTTTGGCATGGGCTGGCAACGCCGACAACGTGGTTCCTGGGAAGACCCTCTCAGTGTTTTGTGCATTGTGTCGAATAATGTTTATGGCAAGTTTGGCGCAGATAGGTCTAACTAAATGGAAGCAATTTAAACAATTGATTTTTTTACAAAATGGGCTGGCAACACTGAAGCACTGCTCCAATCCAGACGATTCCAGGGGCTCTGTGCTAGCCTAACCAAGACCTTTCCAACTACACCTCCAATATCTCTTTATACCTAGTAGTTCCTGAGAATTAATTGCTGGTCACGGACGGACACCGTAAGCGGGAATAGAAGATCCCTTTGCTATAGCTTTGCTACCACGGGACCTAAAAATGTACTTCAATCGGTCTATTAATTCCTGAGTTATTTGGAGAAGAAATTTTACGATTGGGTAAAAACATTTGGCACTGACTGTACCTTATAGCGAGCAATAATAAAAACAGATAGAAAGAAGAAGTAATTACGAAAATAATTTTGATATAAGGTTTCTGCCATAATTTTCAGTTTCGGGAGTCTAAAGTCAAAGTTGGGATTTGTAAGTACAGTTTGTATAGAATTATTAACAACAAACACTTTAAAATTGGGGGAGATGCTCGACGATTTTGAGAGCTGACGCCCCCCATTGGGAGTATAGCAGAATCCCTGATGCGGGCACCATATCCTCTATCTTTTTTTGAGGAGACATTATTCCTATAGTAAAGAGGTAATTAATAATTTTTAAGTATTATAGTGATGAAAAGAATTGGTTTCCAGAGATCAAAAAAAAAAAAAAGGCGAGTTGGCAGACATGTCAGGATGTAGGGACAGAGGGTAGATAAGAGGTAGTTTAATGATGATAAACTTCTCATAGTTGGCAACAATCTCTCATTGAAGAGGCGCCTGGTGCAACGTCAGCACAGTGACTGAGCAGCCTCATGACACGATTTCTAGAATCTCTGGAGAATACTGTGATGGGAGATTCCATTGGAGAGGGATACAGGCATTAAGAGATCCATTGGGGGGGGGGAGGTGGGGTTAAAGCTGTGAGAGTAAAGAAAAAAGTTGAGGGAAAAGGGGGGAAGCAGAGGAACTTGCTTTCGATTCCCACCGAGCCGTGAGATAAGATAAAAGAGATTGGGGACATGGACATGGGATATGGAGCCGTAAAATAGAGTATTGTTCTCTCTCTCTCTCTCTCTCTCTTTCTTTCTTTCTTGCACACACATGCATACTTCGCCCCCAGAGACACATTTACATGTATGAACATGTGCACTTACTTTGCAACAATGGCATATATTTCGTCTCTTAAAGACATTTCAAATTTCAACCTTCAAAGTAAAATTCCTTTTAATACTTTATGCATTATTATGACTAACATATTATATACTATGTTATTTTGTAAGTTGCTCTTACATTGGTAATTGTTTATGAATGCAAAATATATCTAAATACTTTATTTTTTACTTCATTGATTTTATGTTCAACTATTTTTAAGTTAATTTTCACTTTTGTTCTTTTTATCTATAATTTTAAATCATCCATAAGTGTTCATCATATGAAGACGCTAGATGGATGAAGATTTTTGTATCTAAAAAAATGAGTATTTGCTGTTAAAAATAATTATTTTGAAGTGTTTTAGCTTTTATTTTTTCGAGGATAGTAGTTACGAGCTTCTCAAATATACTTCCTGATAATCTTTTGTATTTTACGTGAGTTATTTAATATTTGAATTCAATAATTGTTGAAATATCATTACCTTTTCTGCTGATAATACCGAATTTCACTCATCGTAACGATGGAATAGAGATGAATTCTTTTATTGTTAATTTAATGTTCAAGCTTCACGTTTCATGTTCTTTAATACTATTTTTCTTAAATGTGAGAAATTCCTCTTATCGAAAATATTATTCCTTTCAGAAATATCAGAAATTAATCGCCTTTCTTTCACATAATTTTTACAACTTTATTGTATTTGCAAGTATAAAATCGTTGCGCTGTTGAACTGAGAAAAATTACGTGCGAGGACCTATGAAGAGTTAATTATACAGTATAATTTTTTAAAAATGACGTGACGGGAGACTCACCAGGAGTCAACGGGAGGACAAACTTTCTGTAAAGAACGGGAAAAATTAATTTACCACTGTATAAAGCTAGCAAGTGCAATTTTTTCGACACTACAACGAAAGCGAGAAGGTCATTCAATATAGTAATCCATCTTGCGTTCTTTTAACAAGCATTGCTTCTGTTTACTTCAAATGTTAGGATACATTCAGTAAGTGAATTCAATAGATAATGTTAACTTACGTAACATGTACTAGGTTGATCGGAAATAAACGGCCGAAATGCACGATGTCCACATTCAACCTTCTCTCTATCATACTGCTGGAACCATGAATAATACTCAGGGATTCCGCCACGATTGTCAGTTTGGGAGTTGTAAAGTCAAAATTGGGGGGGGGGGTAATTGGAGTTTTGCACGGTTTCTGTCCATTTTTGACCGTGAACGTTTTAAATTTAGGGGCTGCTCTGGAGGATTGTGGGTAGGGAAGTTTGGCGGAAACACAGATAATACCCGTTGAAGTTTACAGCAACAGGCAACCTTGAAGTTATATGAAGTGTAGCTTCAGCCTTTAGGTGTCGTTGGACATGTTACAGTAGTATACAACATGTTGGAACAGTGTGGTTTACGGGTAATTTTGTTGTATGAATTCAAACTGGCGTATCTGGCGTCAGAAACGTATCGTAATAGGGTAAGGACATGGAGGACTTAACTTCAGAACGAAAACTGCATGGGTTCAGACCAGAGATTCCGCCAGGATTTTCAGGTTTTTTTTGGGGGGGGCGTAAAGTCAAAATTGTTAGGGTGTAAGTAGAGTTTTGTACGGTTTCTATCGATTTTTGACCACAAATATGTAAAAGGTGGGGGTGTTCTCGAGGATTTGGGGAGTGACACCCCCACAGGGAGGTATGGCGGAATCACTGGACTAGATTTAGCAAAATATGAATGTAAAAGAGGGAGGTCAAGGATGGATAACGACGCTTTAAAGGCATCTGTGGAGGTGAATTGTTGCGTCACTACTCGGACGTGAACTAGGCAGCGCTTTATCAAAACTACGGCTAGCTCAAAAGGTGCCGGATTTGGTAAGTGCTGAAAAACGAACGGGTTAATAGAACGGCACTACGGAGTGAACCCCAAACCGGAACCACATCGGCGAAGCATTTGTGTATATTCCTTCCGGAACCACATTAGCGGAATAATGTGTAGTGTATATTGCAGCAAAGGAAGAAGGCGAAATAAAACAATAGGACAAAAAAAACTTTTATTTGGATCTTAAACTTTACCGTTACAGAGCATAAGATCATAGATAAAGAATACTACCTAAGATGAACTGACGTACACGGGCTTACACGTTCTCATAACTTAGTTTGAGGCGTAAACAGGCATACGCCACGAGAAACTCGTTATTTTTATTTGTTTAATTGCAGACATTAAAACATTGTTTAATTATCACACAAACAATTCTTTACAATTATACAAATGTACTTAATTATAAAATTTATTAATTATACATGCATTCAACGTAAATAGTTCCATAATATTCGACGAAAAATAGTATAGATAGGTGACGTCACAAAATTCACGTACGGTCAAGGAACGTATCTTACAGGTCATATTTCCAGTCTAGTTCAATTCATTTCCAAATATGTAGAGCGAATAAGACGATCAGAAACAGTAGTGAGTATAAACATACGCAATAACCTGTTGGTTCGCCACCAGAATTTTCTAGTACACTCGATCGAATGTATTTTCTAAATCAACAAATACTATGTATACATCGCTTCCATTTCTTATGTACCTCTCAATTTTTGTTCTTAATAAACCAGTAGCGTTCCTTATTCCTTTTCCTTTCCGAAAATCCAAAATATTCCTCTTCGAATTTCTGTATTTGTTCTACCGTATCTTCTGTGACCTAAGCCAAAAATTCATAAAGGCTTTAAATAAAATAAATAAAATTAAATCTAATTATTTTCTTTAATATTGGTATTACAATTTTCGCTAAATGTAGTATCATACTGTTTAACTCAGTGACTTTAACGTCTTGCATCCTTCTTCATTTCCAAATAGAATCATTATTGTTTCTAGAATGACGCGGGGACCTTCAGAAATTTCGTTGCAGCGTTGCACCTTCTCAATTTCTTCCTCCTATTTATATCAGTTCAGTCGGAATAGCATCCATATCCACTGATTCAGCATTTATTATCTCATTTACAGCCCTCTCAATATTTTTTTTATTATTATTTTGAACTATTTAGAATCATTGCTTATTTCTACTTTTTCATACAAAGCTTCTAGAATCTACAAAATTATTACATAAAATTCAAAACATGTCTGCCTGTATGTATGTATTAAACACAGATATACAACGTATGTATTATACCTAGGTATACAAAATGTGTACTATACACAGATATGCTAAACAGGTATATATAGATATGCAAATTTCCCTTGTAATGCATGCCACACCTGTAAAATTCAATGCACAAATAAATGGATTTACAGAAATGGATAGCATTCTGGGTTAATAACTTACAAATTCGAATTTGAATGTCACTGTTACATTTCGTGGCTTTTAGTTATTTCTGTTTTTGTCATACTCCAAAATCCATTTAATTTCTCCCGTAGATCCTAGTAAAGTATAAACATTTAACACGTTACTCTCCATGATTACGAAAATCATTGTTATAATTGGTCCAGTCCCTCTTAATTAGGGTGACCAAACGTCCCGGAAATCCGGAATTGTCCCGATTTTTAGCTTACTATCCCAGCGTCCTGGGAAAAGACTTTCGAGGTCCTGAATTGGCCCGATTATTTGAACAGTGAATAGTAATGTAAGTTACTGGTGATAGCACTTTTTTTTTCTTTTGCACGCAATGCATTCCTTTAATACCGTACAAATTCAATTTTTTCCCGTAAAATTTCCGTTCTCATGAAACAACAAACCAAACAACTTTATCTTCTCAACGACTTTCTTGCTCTATTATGAAAATGAATTATTAAGCTTACACATTTTTTTGTCCACTCATCTTACTGGCTCTTCAAACTGCGCGGAGATAATTTTCTGCTGTTTTTAGATTCGAGAGTCATCTGGAGTTAAAATTTGAAACATTATTTTAATTCGAATAAGTGAGCTTAACGGACATAGAATAAGATAGATGTAAATTTCAAACAAGGTGTCCCGAATTTTTTTTAATGCCATTTGATCAGCTTATTCTTAATTAATACCGAAACATCACTTGATTGAGCTTCCGTGTCGCAATACAATTTTCAATGTAATTTGCATTATTTGTTTTATTTATAACTAGAATTTCCTTAGGGAAAAACGAATATTCTTGAAAGCTACAGCTGTTAAAAATCTCACGTATCATGGAACATAAATATTCTATTATTATGTTTTCCCTCGGGTAAATATAATCGCAATTTCTGGAACGTATAGTTTTGAATTTCAAGGTTGGAAACACTTGAAATATTTCATGTATTTGGAAACACTTGAAATATTCATGTATTGAGGATTCTCTGAAGCATATACATTACGAAACTCCAGAAAAGTCACTGAACACATTTCTCGCTTGTCTGCCTCTGCTGAAGGCGTAGAATGAAATGTGATAGACACGACTTGTAGTTCCATCTGCGATTAGAAAAAGAAAAAAAAATATTGCAGCATCTATGAAGGTAATACTAATGAAGGTTTCATCTGTTGTATTTGTCGTTTGGCAGTTCTAACAAAGGAATTGTTTTATGGTGATGAAGTGATCTCTTCAGATGCTCTTCGAATTAACATTCTGCAGAAGCGGATAAGAAGAGGCTCACGTCAGTTTGTTTACTTCAATCTCAAATAACAAAATTTGCATAATGTTCGACTGAACTTTATTAGATTTACTAAATTATTTTAGTCTTACCGAAGTTAATGTGACTAATATAATAATCACCATTATTATATAAAATTGAAGACTTGAATGGCAAAACATCCCAAGTCACTTCTTCGTATTTTTTTTCTATTCGTCAGCATCTATGTCCCAAGGGCTATATCCACTTACATAATATTGCATCCTAACTCTAATTAAAATCTTTTATTTTTTATAATACAAAAGAATTTCGGCTGAACAGAATAACATCCCAAGTCGTTGGACTTTTTCTTTTTTTTTGTTCCTACTGAAGAAAATACTGCGGTGGACTTGGTATGTTTTACAATTCAGGTCTTCAAATTACATTCACGGCTAGGATAAGAAACCGTTTTCTCACTCTGCGCATGTGCAGAACGGACAACTGAATCCATCTGTCTCAGCATACGAAAAGTCTTGGTGATTTTCCTTAACGATTTTAATGAAACAACATGTAATACTAAACCATCTACGAAACTTTACTGATCTTTAAGTGTGTACTTTATTATCCTCCTCCATATTAAATAAAATTCCATGGTCACTGACTCGTTCACTGATCATACATCCCAGGCCAAACTACTGGCGATAGAAACACCAAATTTGGTATGAAAGTTTATGACCAAGAGTAGGTAACGAGAAAAATCTAAAATTTTGAAAACGTTGCCATCTTGGAGGATCCAAAATGGCCGCCAAATTTATTGTTGTATAGAGTGCATAACGTAAACCATTGATGCAAGGAACACCAAATTTGGTATGAAGGTACATCATCAGTAGAAGGTTACGAAAATATTTTGAAATTTTTAAAGAAACCGCCATCTTGAATCCAAAATGGTGGACCACAAAAAATCCATTGTTCGAACCGTTTGAGCTAGAGAAATGCAATTTGCAATAACGGTGTATCATCAAGAGTAGTTTAGGATAATATTACAAGGTTGCCAAGCTTATTATTTATTTGAATTTTTGTTTCGTTGCACTTTCGATATCATCTTAGTGTGATAAAGTCCTATCATGTACCAGGATTGTTTCTACGTAAGCTAATTTTCGCCAGATACTACAGGCGTGTCTTATGTTTTTATGAACTGATTTTAAATAGTTTGCCAATGCACGTCGGTTCGATTTCCACGTAGGGTAACTCTTTTATTTTGTTAAGAAGTACATTATTTTTTTTCTTTCTTGTTCTGTCAATACTATTTCAATCTTGATTCGTGTAAACTAGACTGCTTGATTAAACCTTCTTCACTTGAATTAAGTTGTTCCAATTGTCAAAGTAAGTTTGATTCATTTTAAGTCCTGAAGGTCAAAATTGTGGGATGCTGAGACAAAAAAAGAAAGGGCTTAGCTTGCCTTGAAGGACGTACCACTTTCGACAGAATATTGGTGATGATGACGATCAACGATTTTCTTAATCAGGCTGCTTTTTCTGAGGAGGAAAGGGAAAAGAAATTTCCTGGTACCTCTTACGCTCTATCTGGCACATGACAGCTATTTTGTTTATGGGAACTGAAACAGTTTTGCATTTAAATAGATTCTTTGCATTACTTATGCAAATTGACATACAGTAGTACATATATTTCAGAGTAATGCTCCAACAGTACTTATTTCCATCTGTAGAACATCAGTGATTTAATGATCTTATAAGGTTTTTATGGATGTAGGAACCCCCTGTTGTAAAAGAACGTTTCGGAGAGTGCTCTGATAGGAAAGAAGCTGTTTCTAGATCTATTTGTCGCGCCTAGCAGTGATTAAACCCTTGAAAGCATCACCTAGTCGTGTATAGATATATAGCAATAACATACATGATGAAAATCGTGTGTGTAGTGTGCACAGCCCTAAGTAGTTGTATGAGTGAGTCTTGTGTAAACATTATGATTTTGATTTACGAAAGATTGCATAGGATTATTTCGTCGCATTCGAGCCAAAAGGGCGTAAGTGACATTTATAGGAGAAGCGAAAGAACTATTTGGTAATTTTGAAGTCTTTATATCTTTGTTACTGTTTCAGTCTTACTGATGATTTTATGCATGATTACTTATAAAGGACAGATGTTTCTTTTGACATGTTTCATCTGTCCCTTATTTATGTGTTGACAAAAAAAATTGCAAAGTTATACACTTAGGCCTTTTTGCCATGAATGAATATATGATTTGTTTTAGATTTGTATACAAAGTTTAGACATATTGAAATAAGTATTATTCTATTTCTATCAAACTTTCAACACTAATGGTGTAAAATGAAGTGAAGTGAAATGACGTAAAGTGAAGTGAAGAGTGTTCATACTCTTAGTGCATATTACTTTCGTTTGCAGATATTTGGCACTATTATTATAATAAAAGAGGAGTCCTACTTAAGTATGCAGTTTATTATAAATGCAATCACGATATAGAAACCCTGAAGCAATGAAATTTGTCACGAGGTATAGATAGATATAGGGCGTCATTTAAATATTACGTCAAGTGTAAAAAGGGTGCAAGCTTTGCTTGCTTTTGGTGACTATGGGGAACCAGAGCAATGCTTACATACAATTCGCTTAAAAAGTCATTAGTGTAGATTTAAGGTTTAAACAGTTTATTGGACTAAAAAATAACGATAAGACATTTGACGTCTTACTTAAGCACAAGGGGAGGGAGTCCGGTATCTGCTTTTTTCTTTCTTTCTTTCTTACAAATGGGTTATGAAATGAGTAAAGCTGCGTCTACATAATACTTGAACGTCCTCTTATATGAGATTCAGTTACTTGAATTACTGCACGTTGCGGTGAAGTTTTGGGAACGTGTCCACTCTCTAACTATGAACCTGCATTTCCAGTTGAAATACCTCCCTGAACAGCTACGCAGCAAGACTTTTCGCTTGGGTCCAACGTTCGTACCAGAAACCACCTGCATACTTGTATAGATAAGAGGCGTAATAAAGTCAATCTCTACCTAGGAATTCAGATCGTTCATGATAGAACGACGTGTCACTTATGCCGTTATGCTTTGAACAAAACATTTATCCTCTTCGTAATGCCAAAGTAAATTATGTTTCCCACAACTGTAAGGTTCCACGTATAGCTACAAGGATTTTCCACCAGTTAATGACGATCAAGACCTACTAGGGTATTCAAATATCTGTTTTCTAAAAATGTAACCTAGGCTCTTCTTCATTGAAAGTGGCGATTGTTGTAGTGTATGTACTCAACTTGTTTCTGAGCAGAGGCGCTTCAAAATAGTGGAAAAATTACAAACTAATGCCTACTGACGCTTCAGAATTATTTTTAACTTCTGGTTTTCGGCTCCAAGAGCAAAATGTAAACGAATACATTTATAAACCTAGCAGCATCAATAATCTTTTACCAACCTCATAAATTATTGATGTACGTTCATCGTAAAATTTGCACCAAAATATAGTGAAGAAAATTATACCACTATCGTAAAATAAAATACTACTCGATACAACTTGTTACGGTATGTAATTGAGGGGCGCTTTCACGAAAATAGGTATTTACAAAAAACAGTTTTCTTCAAGCGAACTATTTTTTTTTAATTTCCTCATATTTCTACGAAATTTTTTTATTATTAAAATATGACATATTGGAATCTTAAAATGGGGCAAGTGAAACAAAAATCGATTCTCCTGAAACAAAAATATAACATGTTAAAACTTGAAAAGAAAAATAAAGTGATTAGGCTTATCGAGTTTTGGGAAAATGACCCTCAATTAAACTGTAATAATACTAATGTTCAGTGTACATTATTGTTCAAACAACGAATAAAAAACTAAACTAAAGGTTGCCCTGAAATAGCAGAGAAAACGCAGAAAAATCAAGTACATGTAATTCTGTTTTGTATCCTAGCTTCATATTCCAAACACTAGGTGGCAGCAAAACAGGTTAGAATCATTCCTCTGGGAGTTATTCATCTATACTAATATTTTTTCTATGACTAAAGAAAAAGATAGATAAACGATTTTAAACTTGTAAAAGAGAATTCGCCTTTTGTATTCAAACCTAATATAACTTGTCGTGTATAAGTATAGAATAATCTATAATTATGTTTGAATCAGCCATGGAACTCTACGTAAACTATACTGGAGTAACTACTTAGTGTTGAAAGATAGACGCCAGAGCAAATATTTAAATTCGTTTGCCCACTTCTAGTCTAATCCAATATGGACCAAATTTTCAGTTCTAACTCAGTTTTATACGCTTGATATCGCTGTGTGGTCCGTTTTTTTTATTCAAGTCTTAATTCCTGAGTTATTTATGTAAGAGTATACCGCACTCTGCATACAATAGAAAATATTGCAAATAATATTTCCGTTTTTTTTTGCAAGAATTAAGACATACATAAAAAACGGGCCACACAGCGATAGCAAGCGTAGAAAACTAAGTTAGAATCGAAAATTTGGTCCATATGGTTTAGAGTGGAAGTGGACAAAAGAGATTAAGTTTCCTCTCCGCTCCGTAGCTTCACATATTCATGAAATTTTCAATGGCTGCAGTCAGTCCAGTATCGTATTAATGGAGGTCGATGGAATCAGCTAAGTAAAAAATAAAAGAGGAGCCATACAACCGTAAAATAACTTAATTGGAACTGAAACTGGGGTCTCCATGACCTATATTTAAAAGTGATACTGGACTGACTGCTGCCATTGAAAATTTAATGAATATTTGTAGCCAGGGAGAGGAGAGGACACTTAATCTCTTTTGATCACTTTCAGTCTAAACCAATATCGACCAAATTTTTGGTTCTAACTAAGTTTTTTTTACGCTTGATATCGCTGTGTGGTCAGTTTTTAATCTGTCTTAATTCTTACAAAAAAGTAAATATTATTTGCAGTATTTTCTCGTATTATATTCAAAGTATGGTATACTGGGTTACATGAATAACCCAGGAATTAAGACTTGGATCAAAAAACGGACCGCATAGCGATAAGAAGCCTATAAAATTGAGTTAAAACTGAAAATTTGGTCCACATTTGATTTGACTGGAAGTGTACAAATGAGTTTAAATATTTGCTCTGGCGTGTGTCTAGCAGTCACTCCACTATCGTTTACGTAGAGCTCGATGGTGGTCCCTTTTGATTAAACTGGAAATTGACTAGAGGTTGCATGTAGTGTTTCCTTTAGATAATAACGATTTGTAATGCAATGAAACACTCTAGTATGAAAAATTAAAGCCCACTGGTATGAGAATTCTTTGTACAATTAAAATTAAGGCGCTGTAATCTACAGCATTCACCTCAAATTTAAATTTAAAATTCGGATCAACGTATGCTTTAAAACGAGTTATTAATACTAATATATTTACGCTAATAATTACAAACTATTTAGTAAGAATATACTATTCCTTGTGAGTGAGTGGTAACGTTCGCTGCCTTTTAATCAATGAGCTTCGGGTTCGATACGAGGTGGGGTAACAAGTGGTTAGGAACCTAGGTTAAATTGTAAGTCTATTTCCTTAGGACCTCCATCTTCATCAGATGGGAGGCAATGATAAACCCCATCTGTTCACTAAGAATAGAAATATTTTAATTGTACCTAATGAGTGTAAAAAAAACTAAAAAACTATAGTAGTCTGTGAAGTTTTTCTTGTCGATGAATTTGAACAAACCCTTTAAACGTTATGGCCATAAAGAAAGAAATATGAAGCATGTGCTTAATCTACAACAGAAGAGGGATTGTGATTAGATTTTATATACTTTTAATAAAAAAGAACGTCCAGGAAATTCCTAGTATAGTACTCGTAAAACAAAAAAAAAAGATTTCTACTAAATCAAATTGATGGAAACACTGCGTTATCTTTACCTCCCACTGCAAGCTGATGGTGTGAATTCGCCGTCGCTTAATTCCACAAATTGGACAGGCGGAGTTTTGCATCTACCTCTCTTCGCCATTTTATGCATTTTTTTTATTCTCTTTTTTGTCTTTTTTTTCTCTCACTGTTGCAGAACACGGAGTAAAAGAGGGGCATCAATGAATGAAGGTGCAGAGAAGGAAAGAAAGAGTTTTAAAAAAATATGGCCATGAGAAAATAGCAGAAATGAGGCGGAGAAAATGGAAGATCAGTACAGCCAATGGAATTATAAACAAACCGCTAATTATAAAAACTTATTGCTTTCTATTTTTGTTTAGTTTATATATATATATATATATAAGCTTTAAACGAAGTTTGTTCCTTTCTCCATCGCTATCTTTTTTTTGTTTGATGCATATGCTTTTTTAATATATTTTTCTTTTAATTTTAATTATTATTTTTTTCGTAATCTCATAATGGAATCGTTGGAGGGTTTCTGTTTACTCTCTGGAGGATTCTCTTGCAGCTATTCTGTCATTTTAATATTTCAAATGGAATATGATTTTAAGTCGTACTCATTTCCTGGCCGTTCTTTTACATCGTAGTCCACAAAACAGAGTTTATTGTTTTTTTTTAAACGAAAATGCGAATCTAAACAATGTAACGTTATCTAACACAACACAAGAATGGATCGTAGTGTTTGATTCTTAGTGGGGATAATTTAAGTTTTGGGATCTACTTTAAGACTGTTAGGAAGTTATCTGAATTTGATTTAGCGCACAACACCATCGGTTCACTCTGCCTTCGAGTACTACAACGGAAATCGTCATCAGTGTCGATCTTTCAGTATTTGAGCTTCAATCCCTACACGTCCATGAAGTCTACCATGTCTACAAAACTAGCGGTGTACATTGACAGTCTCAAAGGCAAATGAATGGGTGATAACACCCAGTTAAACAAAATGAAAATAAATGGCTTTGATCCAGTGTTTCTATAAGTGCAGGTAGCAGCCAGATCCTCCCCGCAAAAACATTTCTACATCTCCCAAATCTCTCTACAATTCACATGATGGGGGAAATTATCTGCAACAAAATATTCCCAAAAAAGCAAGAAGAAACTTCCTTTTACACCACTTGAACTTCAGTTGAGGTTCTTACAGGTAAAGGAATGCAAGTGACATTGAAATAAATTTTAGAAATTCTAGTCAACATTTTATACGTGACACACAATATTCATATTTCGTGTAATGAGATATTAAGGTTCAATGTACAAAAAAAATGTTGTGTCACATATATTTTATGTTACATAAAAACCTGTGACGTCCTCAATGGCAATGCAAGTGGTTTTGAGAGCAATTTTCTTCTTGATTTTTTGGTATATGTTATTGCAGTTCATTTCATCCATTATGTGAATTGTGAAGAGAGAGAGAGAGAGAGATTATGGGGTGTAGAAATGTCTTTAGAGGGGGTTGGCAAAACCCTTACTATCCGCACTTGTAGAAGCTGTTGGTAAAGTCACTTATTTTATTTTGTTAAATTGGTGTTACCACCAACTCAAATGAATTGTAGTTCTCCAAACAATTCCTTTTCCTTCTATTTTTGATAAAACAATTCTTCTTTCTATGATTTTCTCTGTATACGTATTTAGACCTTCAATGGACGTAGTTTTATTTTTTAAAAAAATGATTCTGAAAACCAGACATGCCTGTAAGGTAATTTCTTTCAATTCTTTTTTTGAAATAAAAATTAAAAAAAAACAATTTCCCGTTTCTTTTAATCACAATTATGCCCGTGGGGTCCTTACACACACTTGCTTCTTAAAGACTAATAAATTAATGCCAAAAAAAAGAAAAAAGAAAACAGTTTTTTGACGCTTTCTCTGTGTGCAATGCTTCTGCGTTAAGACCCGAAAGAAGAACTTCAAAAGTTTAAGAATTAGAAAGAAAGAGAATAACTTAATTCTTGCTCACCCCTGTTCCTCCCCCTCCATAATCACTCTTATCTTTTTTTAACTTGTTCGTGAGGAATAATAACCTTTACCATATGGAGAAAAAGAGATGGAAGTTTCAAGGAAAAAAAAAATCCCTCAAGGCACCCCCCTGTTTCTTCTTTCTCTTCTTTTCTCTTCTATGTATCTCGCTTTGCCTCTTTTCTCACTTTTTTTCCTTTTTATCTCACTTTTCGTTTCTCTTTTGCTGCCTTATGTGGGGGAAATCATTCTTTAAATAATTTAGCTTAAAAAGGGGGCAAATTAACCTCATAGTTCACGCGGTGATTTAGAAAGGTTCCTGATAGGTCTAATAACTCATCTTCTGTTTTCCATTGCGGAACACAAAGAGAGAAAGGAGGGGTGAAGGAGGCCCTTTTGAAACAAGAGAATACCGCAAAGGTGAAAGGCAAAAGTGAAGTGATGGTATGGCGTAAAGGAGAAGGGGCACCCCCCCCCACAAGAATTAATTGAGGCTTCTCTTCAAGAACATATTGATTAAGAGATAATGAAACGCCTGAAGGTATAACCAGGAGAACAAGAAAAAAAAAGGATATATCTATTACACAAGAAACAAAGTCATTATAGCTACTATACGTTATGCATATAATTTTCTGAAAATTGTGTGTATTACGTTCCCATCCCCCCTTTTCTCTCTCGTCTTTTACGTATGGTTCATTTTGATTTACTTTTGTCCTCTAAATTGGTTTCTTAAATTTTCTGCCATAAGTTAAGCTCTTGAAAATTCAATTAACGGAAATGAGCAACATGTAACGTCTGCCTCATATAAAAGTTACATGAAACTATTTAAATGTATGTGCACAGAATTTGCAAGGTAACAAACAGGTTTCTTAGAATTATGTATTGTTAAAACTTTATCCATGTAAGACAAAGGATTGTTTTTTCTGCAAATTGTAATGAATATACTTAAGGAAAAAAGACGATATGGACAGTATAATTAAGGACGAAAATTGCTAATCAAATATATCATCCTTTGCTTACAAGATTTGGTAAATACCGGTGCCGTATATACAGAGTGTTTCAGTCGATTGTAGCCCTGATGTTCGCCTTCTACTTTTGTTAAAGTGAGGAGGGTGGTGTGGGCATTTTAATACGATACGATGTAGTTCAAGATAATGGTCGCCCACACAATTAATTTTATCTTATCTTATCCAAGAAAATGGCAATATGACAACAATGTAGGAGTAAACAGTAGAAGACAATCTAATGAGGACAAAGTCATTTCACAAGGACTGTGGCTTCCAGGGTCACACGATTTCAACCATACTAGATTTTGTTTCTTCTTGGCGAAGTACCTTAGAGGATTTACGGCAGAACATTAGGGGCGAGGTCTAGGCTGTATCTTATCAGGTTCTAGCTGCCACCTCCATGAATATGGAGCGCCGTGTTCGATTGAGTTTGGATGCCCAAAGGAGGAAATTACCAGCACGTTGTCTTTGCATTCGAAAGGTACTCGAATCGATCCCAGTGACTGGCCATCCTCACTGAGGATTTTCCATAAGCTTTCTCAGTTTTACCACGTTAATGCTGGTACGATATCTTCAAAACTAGGCCCTGGCATACTTCCTGCACATATCTTCGCCTCAACTGTATCCCAGGCTGAGCCAAAGATACCCAAAGGCCGCAACCAGTACCTTAAAGATTTTGTATCTGATAAACACACGTACAAAAACATGATTTAGATTATCGTATCTAATGATAATATTAATATGTAATAATTAGACTCAGAAGTTACAACAATGATTATAACAGACTAATCGTGAGTACCATAGGGAGAGGAGGAAATGCTTCCATTTGCTTTAAGAAGAAAATGGAAATAAAATTATATACCCTTAGTTTCTTCTATGAGACCACCTTCTTCTACGCAATGTTTCCAAGGATATTTCCCACTCGGGAGAATCCTTTGTTGCTTTTAAACTGCTCTCTGAGCGACGTCTATTTCTAGCCTTAGTAAGAACTTATCGCACCAAAGGTGGCCACAATTTCATATTAAACCACGTGGCTTCTCGTAACAACCTTTTGGTGGTGCAGCGATAAAAGCTTCAAGATCCAACATCTTTTGAGTTCTAGTTTGTGAAAGCAGAAAAAAAGGAGAACAAAAAAGAATCAAGAAAAACAGAATTACCGTTTCCTTTCTTTTCTTCTTTGGTTTCCTTCGAATTCCTTTGCCAAGTATGAAATTATACAACGTGAATCTTGCATACCTTTACGGTTGCTTGTGTTTCATGTTTCCTACTTTGCTTGTGTTTTATGTTTTCTAATTTGTTTGTATTTTTATGTTTCCTTGTGTTGGATTGTATTTTATATATGTTTTCTACTTTGCTTATGTTCCATGTTTCTAATTTGCTTGTATTTATTTTATGTTTCCTACTTTCCTTCTGTTCTATGTTTTCTATTTTTGCTTGTACTTTTATATTTTCTAGTTGGGTTCTATTTTTATGTTTCCTCCTTTCCTTGTGTTTCATGTTTCCTAGTTTGCTTGTATTTCATATTTCCTAGTTTTCTTATGTTTAATGTTTCCTAATTTGCTTGTATTTTTATGTTTCCTACTTTCCTTGAGTTTCATGTCACTGTGCTTTTATTTCTTTTCAGGGGCGTATTTTAATCCAAGTAGGTCATGTCAGTAGGATTGTGCGATTTTTGAATTTCGGTATCTAACACTGATATTGCCGGAAAGTAGAGAAGCCATCGATATATCAATCGTTAAAATATTATACAAGACTTGTCTGAAAGTATCGGACCATATACTGTAAAAAGTGGAAGCACGAAATGGATGAATGTTACTCCCCTTTATGGCGAAATAAAAATCGGAAAGTAGTGTTTTTTATTTACTTTTAAATGTGGATATGTAAGCCCTTAGCGGAAAAAAATTAGTAACCTTAACTCCATTTTTGAAAATTTTACATTTTCTTTGTAATAGCTTAACGTTAACTGTCCAAAGAGTTTTGTCTGTGAAAGTTCAATTTATTTTACACTTAAAATTCGGTCATTATCTGATCGAAGTGGAATCTAAACTGGCAATTTTGAGGTTACGTACTTTTGTGGATAAAGTTTAAGCCTTGGTTGGATATTCTATAATCCAATAATAGAAGTAATGTTACTAGCTTGTCACTGAACGCCCCACCATTTTGAGTGTTTATCATGAAGAACGGTAATTCTTTGAGTGACGCTGACAAATGAGTCTGTTAGCGGCACTCCAATGTATACAGCTAGTTTCGGATCTAGCGATCTATAACCCGATTTTGATGCTTAAACTTGCATTTGAAAGCTCTTTGCCATACTAAGACAGAGAAAAAATTGGATCGGTATGAGTTCCCTGGGACCCCCTAGGGCGGTGCGAAAAAAATCAACATTTCACATTTCTGATGATAGCACTGACCCCAGACCATATAGGCGACCGAAACTTACTGAATCTCAATCTACGCTTTAATGCCTTTCAAACGGTGTATTACACGTCAAAATCGGTGAAGGGGTTTAAAAGTTTCACTTCTTTAGCCGAGTGGCAGAATTTTCACAAATGGTACAAAGGTTTGTCTGTCATTCTATCTGTCTTCTTGTTTTAGCCCCAAATGGTTGATATCGGGGGGAGTTGGGGGCCAATTGCAGGCAGCAACAAGTTGGGGTAAATCAAAGCTTATTTTTTATAGGAGTTGCCGTTTTCGAAATACGGAGCCTACCATGGTCCAAAATCGACCTTTTGTATAAAGACTATGCACTTTTTTTAATAGGCAGTCTTACAAAATAAGTGATATCTGTATAAAAAAAAACTCTTCGGGGTAAAGAAAAAAGTGACGCAAGAATTCTACTTACAAAAGAAGTGATATCCATTTTGCGAGTGATTTTCTTTGTATCACTATGGTGGAAGAGAGGATACTAAATCTCTTAATGTTATTATAAAGGAAACACTTCCGCCAAAGTGACACAAAGAAAATCACTTGCAAAATGAATATAACTTCTTTTGTGAGTAGAATTCTTGCGTCGCTCTTTTCTTTACCCCTAAGTTTTTTTTATACTGATATTGCTTTTACACTGTGAACAGTAAACAGTTCACTGGTG
>JAGDQP010027854.1:0-24616 GCA_022664845.1 Lepisma saccharinum
CAAATCGTCGATTTTGCCATAAACTCTTGTTCCTGTATAACATGCTTCTGGCAGTGCTAACGTTTTCTGACGTGAAGAACTTGGCTCATGCACTGCCGTGCATGTTGATATACAGTATATTTTCTTTAGGACTTTGATTAATTTTCTGCTTAGGTTTTAGAAGCATGGCGATGTTTTGCTACAAAACAACAATCATAGAAATGGGTTAGCAACAAGGACAACCTTTAAAACGTTCGTGCACTGTCGCTTCAACATTTTTTTCAACTACATCTTCAATTCAGAAACACTGTTTTATTCCCACACTAGTTTTTGTGCTATGCTGTGAAACAATAACTTTGTAAATAGCTGAAATAGCATAGTTCACTTCCTTCACGTTATTTTCACCAATAAAACGCATGTCTCCAGCAAGCTTTGTTTAATTATGTAGTCACGAAGCCCTAAGAGATGAATGTGACATAGTTCTACATAAATGCCTACTTTCAGTTTGAGATTTTATTGCGTCTATATGATGAAAAGTTCCCTTGTTTCTGTACAGCTATTATTTTACTATTCTAGCCTTCAGAACTTCAACTCTGAACAAGTACACTTTTCCAACTTTCTTGCAACTTGTGCTCTTAATTTTCATTACCCGTTGTCTCTCCCGACGGCAACTACAACTCCCAAGTTGAGTTAGAGAGACGTGTCAGATGTCATCTACTCGTTTTCCTGTCCGCGGTTTTGTTCTCTTCTGCTAAGTAGGAGGGTATTATCTGGTGTATAATACAAAAAGTTATTATACAGAATCCAACATAAAAAATATGTTTTTAAAGAGCTTTGTAACAAAGGGATAATTGTAAGAGAAGATAAAGTTAGGTGTAGAAGTAACCAGAAGCTAGTACCATCTAGTGCTTAAATAAACAGTTACACTAACACACCTCATGTCACATTCATAATTTCACTCTTTATTTGTTCATTTTTCGCAATTTCGTTACGCTGTTTGATACATAGATCGCAACAGTGACGAGTTCAAAGCATTGAGAACAATAGTGGGCACTTCTTTGGAACACTCACGATGGCTTTTAAATAAAGTTGCACATGCGTTGCTTGCTACACTTCGGGGTGTTCTGGTGGTGATGACGTCTTTCAACTCCTATAACGCCCGACGAATTTGAGAGCCGAAGTAACTTCACAAGAAATAATCACAGAATAATAAAAGCACTGCGTTTTAACGTTAGATCCCCCTTTCTTCAAACCTTACTGAACTGTGAAGCAGTGATTCAGCCAAACCACCTTCTCTGGCGGGGCAGGTCACCCTCAAAATTTCAAAAACATCCCTCCAACGTAAATTCTTTACTGTCAAAAATCTATATAAACCGTGCAAAACTTCACTTACAGCCATCCAATTTTGAATTTACACACCCCAAAATGAATATCCTGGCAGAATCTCTATTAAGAAATTGAGAAATTGTTCCATACATAAGATAAAATGAATTTTATGGGCGGTAGGAGCACTATGGATTGTTCCATTCATGGCTTCACTGTTATTATGCTAGGATTCATGTTATGTCATTCTGTTGGAAAGGGAGGAGGGTGTTGGGTGCGTGTAAATGGTGTGTGTGATGCGCCAAGATTTGAGTGATTGGAACTCGTCACTGCTTTTATTACTATCGCAGACTGTAAAACGTAATAATAAATAATGTTAAAAATGCTGAAATTCTGTGGATTTCACATGTTGAATATTAGTGTAACCATGCGCTTACAGAAAGAACGATTGTATAATTATGATGACTGCCGTCCTTCCGGGTTACATCGTCATATAGTCCAATTTCATCCGTTTCGTACTCTTTCTTCATTTAAGTTATTTCTCCTAGACCTCTCACAGAATGTAAGACACATATTAACTTATATATCAAAATAAGAGACTTACGTAGTATTTGTAGCTTCTTTTGTTTTCTAAATAACGATATTATTTCCTCTACTTGGGCTGGAGTTTCTGAGCCTCCAAGTTCGTTAAATCGTTATATAGAACGCAAACGTGTTTCTTGGATATGGCTACAAGGGTTTGAGATAGGGCATATAGTCACATAGGTGTTGAATGCTCATCAAAGACTAAACGTATGCGCGTGGATGTCACTACAGTGTTTATTGGGGCAGTTTTACGTCACCGTACAAGTTTCATATTGCGTTAACACTATGGATCTGCTACAGCCGAAGGTTTGTTTGTACGGGACGGGCATAAGCCATAGTGCTGTTACCGCCCATACAATTATTTTTTTCTTATCTTAACCGAAGGTTTGTTAAAGAAACTTATTTTTTCCAGAGCAGTATTCGTGTTCATTATGTATATTTGTAATTTCCCCGTGTTCTGTTATAATTAATATACCATTCTTATTCATTTGTATAGAGGAGACAAGAAAAGAGAAAATGGGCCTCATTGGATAAGGTTTATCTTATTTTGACTAAAATAACACACATAAGAGGGTTGTGCTCGTATACTTAGGGCCTGTCCAGAAACCTATCAGGGATGCTTTTAATTCGGCCCACATGCTGAGGGAGTGACAAATTCAATTACGAATTTCGAAAGATTTGGCATTCCGAAATCTTAGAAATTCACCATTTCAAAATTATGGTACTACGAAATCCCAGAAGTACGATATTCCGAAAACCTAGCATCCCAACATTCCGAAACACAGCATTCCGATAATACGAAATTTCAAAATTCCAACACTAGAAATCTGAGAATTCCGACAGTCCAGATTTCAAAGTCCGGAAAATCCAGAATTCCAATATTCTAAAAATTCATAATTTCCGACATTTCCAAATTTCAAAATTCTGCCATTACGAAATTTCAGAGTTCCGACATTATGAAATAATAGAATTCCTACATTCTGAAATCCTTGACTTTCGATATTCCAAAGTCTCAAAATTCCATTATCCTAAAAAAAAAACAGATTTACAACATTCCGAACTTTTAGTATTTTGGAAAGTTGAATCTCCGGATTTCGACAAATTGAAATCCTAGAATTTCAATATTCCGAAATTTCATATTTCCAGCATTCTGGAACTTCAGAATTCTGTAATTCCGTAATCTTAGAATTCCGACATTCCCAAATCTCAGAACATCGACATGACAGATTTCCGATATTTCGATATCCCAGAATTGAAAAATCACGAAATGCTAGAATTCCGATATTCCAAATTACCGCTATTCTGAAATTTCCATTTTCTGTAGAGTTCGAACCGGTATCTTTTGATTTGAAGTCAGTTAAACCACTCATGTTACACGGCGCGGGAGGCGAGGCCATCCAATTCGCTAATTAAATTCCACAATTTCGAAACTGTCACATTCCTGAATTCCGAAATCCCGGGTTTTCGTATTACAAAATTAGGAATTACGATTTCGGAACCAAGATTTTAGTTCTGAAATTCCGAACACTACTATAACATGAATTCAAAATTAAATGTTAATGTTTCCAGTAAGAAACAGTTCAGGCGCTTAAATTTTCAACCGTAGTAAATAGAAACCATCTTAATATTTTGAACCGTGTGTAGTTAAATATAGCAGAGCAGAGAAATGTTGTAATGGTAAGTCGAACATTATTATTCGAACATTTCGAAGTAAAAGAGAAGAAACTACTGTAAATTCGCGAGAAAATATTGCAAAATCCGACTGGATTATATGCAACTGCACATTTTGATGAAAAACTGACCGAATGGACGGATATAACTAACAAAAGTGTCCCGTAATGTTTGGTAAAGCCGCTAAAACCATAATTGCATATATGTCCAAAGGACGTATGATGCTAAAACCCCAATCACTATCTAGGTTTTTATTACCTATTCCCAATGACCAAAAACCTATTTGGTCGACCTGAATACCTAAAATAGAAAGCAGAAAAGTAAATTAAGATATCTAAATTTATTACTTTTGTTTAAACGCTAGCGTGTCGTACACACTGAATGAAAAAAAAATACAATAGCAGAAGTTTTTAGTTCTACTATTTTAATGAGATATATAAGCCCCAAATTAAAGTCAGTTTGTCTCGATCTGCTTTTGTTTACAGGGTAGTGAAGGTTGGCATTGGAGATCATATAGGGCAATAATACTATAAAGAAAGAGTGTCAGTCTTGCAATAGTAAAAGTAACCTTGCAAATCAAAGTCGCAAAAACCAAATCCGAAATAATTCCTTTGAGAGATTCATACTTTGCGAGGTAGTTGGTGGTTTTTTGACACCCTGGAATAAAACGTCATCTCCTCTGAGTCAGTTCATGTCTTCTGATTTTATATTTGTCAAACTTATTATCACAAAACATGGTATATTCCAATATAGACACCGTTGTTATCTTCAAGAAGAGATTTAATTAATAATGTATGCAACTATAGTCATGTGTATTGCAAAACGCATTGCGGGTATTATGAAATGCTATTTCGGAGAATAAAAACTAATTATTTTTTCTGTTCTGTGAATTTCGAACCCATCACTTCTCTCTAATACTGAAAAACGTACTGGAAATCTAAACCAAGTAATTATTTTAACCTTTCTTTATCTGCTGATACTTTATACGTTATATGGAACTTTCAGGGAAACTGGCTTTTGGGGATATAAATTTCTCTTTTCGAAAAAGCTATAATTTTACATTTTGCAAGAACACACAGACAAATAAAACGAGTTCTAGTTTGATTTATAATTTCATTAAAATAGTTCAGCTTATTTTTACAAGAAAATTAATTTTCTCCTGATTCTTGCGAAATACTTGTCACTGGGAATGTAATTGTGCTCGTTCATGGATAAGACGGGAAAAAATCAATATATATATATTAATTGGTTCCATATAAAAATAAAGTTTATGGTTATTTTTCTAAACCTTGAAGCAAGGTAGAAACTATACCCGTCAGTTAATGTAAAAGCGTAAGTGAAGTAACTCTTCAGGTTTCGAATCTTGATACTTTATGATATATCGTTCAAGCTTGTAGTCAAACCAATGATATTTTTAGGTTATTTCTAGAACCAGAAAATTGTACAAATGCTAAGGACGGATTTGAATTGTTAAAAACAAAACACAAATAATACATTTTAAAATAAAACATATGCTTCACATTATGCAAGCAACAATCATGTTTAAGAGTCTTAAAACTATTTGTGGAATTTTAGATCAATATTACATTATCTGAGAAAATATCAATTAGCGTACGGTACTGCTATGATGGACTACAATTTTTCTAGTTAGATGCTAGGCGTAACGTTAATTTTAATGCATCATTTTTAAAATGTTATTTATGGTTTTTAGGTATTGAGCCGGGATAACGAAGGGAATCAGTTAGGGGAAGGTGTGGGACAGGGCCTATGTTGAAGGCGCCAACCCGGTATTTGCCTGGTGTGACTGAGGAAACATCCTGGAAAAACCTCAGTTAAAATGGTCAGCCGCTGTTATCGAACCAACGACCTTCCGAATGTTACCCAAAGATTCTACCACTAAGCTACAGCAGCTCGGTAAATTTGTAATTCAAGTTGAGCAACAAGTAAATTTTCATTGCTTATTTTCTCATAAACATTTTTGGACTTGCTACAGTTTCTAAGAGCGTCTTACACTAAAAGTTTTTAACTATTTATTATTTATTTTTTGTTTGAAAATATTCTGAATAGCATCATAACAAAATGCAAGGGAATTATATAATCAGGTTTAATTTTGGTCCTTGATTTAGAAAGATTCTTAAAAATCAAGAGAAAAATCAAAGACGTGTTACACCTAGCATCCTGACCCGGTAACAAACTCATATCCGTAAAGCTGAAGCAACACGTCGTAAGACTTTCAATACGTTTCCATAGTTATAGCAGTAATTTATCTCTAGACTTGTCAGACTTAATTATTTTCAATATAAATATCAGTGCACTTATATATAGCACCCCTAAATTTAAAAGACATATAAAGTTTCTGTACGATGCGTGACAACGTGTTTACAACGGAGCAGAACTGCCGAAGGTCAGTAGCTTCTGAGCCCACCATGGACTTTCGGAGCGGCTGCAACACGATTATGACATAAAGACGTAAGATCTTACTTCAATATGCACATTGTTTTTCCATCATTCAACCATTCTCATATGTTTCTGCAAATTCACGTTAAAATATCTATTTCTGGCAGTTACTAAGTAGGCACTTTGCTACGTGATCATGGATCTACGATAAGATAATACTAAAGAAGAAACAAAGTTTTAAAAACTGAATTTACACAAATATGCTGTTAGGCTTTGGTGTGATTATGAAAGAGATACAACACAATACGAAATATTACCTAATAAAAAAATCGTGCTCATTAACTATACAACATGAAATATTCTGAACATTGTATGAGAAAAATAGATTTTTGAGTGTACAAATATCTAAATGATGAAAATGGTAAAACGATTAAATACAGATCATCACTGTATCCTTTGAACAATTTGTTAGACATTATTTCTTCCTACACTTCGTATACTTTTGATTTCCATTTTCCTCCGTAGTGCAGTCGATGACATCATGTATCTCAGATCAAGAATGGAGAGGCACACGGGGTGGAGCTCACCCTTCACTCGCCTTATTTAAAAATTTTCAGGGTTTTTCTGGCATTAAGCACAAAAACGCATTTATTTATTGAACCATGTCCAGACATGTGACCAATTAACAATAATGTCAAAGCAAAAGGAGCTGAACTTCGTCTTATTGAAGGGACCATTACTGATTTTGTCAAGACGTTAGTGAAACCAGGAAAATCTCTTAGAATGAGTGTTATCAGGAATCGAAACCGAATCCTCTTGATTACAAATAGGGCTCGATATTCACCGCACCGCTTTGTTAAGATAGTTCGTAAATTAAAGCCCTGGCCGCTATTTTTATCATTATTGCCCCAGGCGTAGTGATTGACTTGGGACGTTGTCCTTGAAGCCTGACGAACTTTATCTGAAAGTTAGTTGTCCTGAGCTAAAGTTGCCAAAATGAGTTAAAATTGCTTTAAACATTATTCAAATTCAGACCATAAATGAAACCTTGAAAACAAAAACCCAATATTATATTCACTTTGCAACGAGAAAATATGCAAAATAACTTTTTTTTACAAGAAAAGAAGTACGGAAATTACATTTACAAAAATATACGGAACCAAAAGGGAAAAGAGAACTGTAAATACTGGTAATATAGACAATATTGTACGCTCACACGCGTGACACGCACATATTCAGGAAAAGTTATGCAAAGTATCTGAAAACTCATCCAGTTTATAAAATGATATACTGAGTTTCTACCTAGAGTATTTGCGCGTGAGAAAAACACACGAGGGATATTTCCTCCACTTATTTCTCCATGGTGCAAAAATTCATTTTGAAAGTTACGTGAGATATGTTTTCTTATTTTTTCTCCTGTTTTACGATTTTAACGTGTTGTAAAAAAGAAGAAAAGTTACAGATGTGGTAAAGGCTCTCAGGTGCCATCTACCGGGAAAGCTACGGTTTAATTCTAAAACGAGTGTTGCTTGCCAAGAGTTTGTCAAGCGAAGAATTAAAAGTAACTGTGAAAAGCTTTAGAGATACAAAAGGAAAAAGAGGGAAATAGTGCAGCTCATTCAGGCGTGAATCCAGGGGGGATGGGGGGCAATCACTCTCCGCACTGGCATAGGCATTTTTACAAAAGGACAAAAATTTTGGCATGAATGACGCAGAAGAAGCTTACACTTATCACAGAGAGTGCTTTGCTTCAAACATTGACAGTATATATATAAATAAATAGAAGCCGTTTTTTAAACAGCGAACATAAATATTGTTTGTCATGGATTTGTGTGCAAAATTAGTAAATGAGCTAGTATTATTATAAATAGAAAAGGCTTGTGATATAAACATTGAACAAATATATACATATAATTTACTATAGCACTAGTTATATCAATAGTATTTTTGTGATGGTACCTCAATGAGCTATTGTTAACACAAATAATGAAGAAATGTATGAACTAATCCTCCTATGTTGAAATACCGTCTTATTAAGCGACCGCTAGATCGGAGGTTACAGAAAGATTGTTTCATTTTTAAAAATGTGATTTGTTGGTTGGTGTAACGTTAATTTCTTTCATTTATTTACTTATGTTTATTCTGCGCATATGGTTAAAAGCACCTGAAACTGCTACACTGCTAAATATTTGAAAGAATAAAACTAAAATATGTTGACATATCCAGTAAACTTGCAGATAAATGTTAATATTTACAGTAATCTTGAAAGAAAAAGCACCGAGATATGTTTTTGGTACTGGAAGTTTTAAACTTTCACTTTTTGTGATGTTCGCACATGCGCAGAAACAGAAAACGGGTCCTTATTGTGACTAATCAAGCAATTCTGATCAAGTGTCTTTTTGTCGCTATTTTGGTGACGTGCTTCACCAGAAATGGGAGATTTTCCCACTGAATGGGAATTGCGATTCGTAATCGACAATTAGAAAAAGTGATTAATGCATGGTGTAATTCATGGGTGTAAATTTGTTTTCGTTTTCGGGTTTTGGGAAACGTATTACTGACCCTCTGTAATGTTTTAATCTAATACTTTAATACTGGAAGTTTTGTTCAGCTAGTAAGAAGCTGATCTTCTAACTAAAAATCCGTGTTTAAATCTCGCTTGAGAAATCTATTTTTTCTTTCTCTCCCAGCATTCCAGAAAACTGGATGATGGTTGTTTTTTTTATTAGAAATTTACTGCAGAGGTATAATTAATCACTTATGGTTGGTTAGCATCTTTCTGAAATGCTTCGGAAATTTTCTAACACCGTAAATTCTGGTCAGCGAGAGAGAGAGAGAGAGAGAGAGAGAGAGAGAGAGAGAGAAACAATAAATGATTTTAGAATATGGAAGGATTTTCCGACTTCTTTTGCCACCGAGTCGCCCCTCATGAATCGTAGCAATGGGTTAAGCATTGAGCTCATTTCAGATGTGTCTACAGGGTGTCAAATATTTCCAATGAATTCTTTAGACCGAAGCAAGTTCATTGAAAGAAATGTCAAAAATGGCATATGTTGGTACTAAATAAATGATAATGTTACCAATCGTCGAGATAATACTTCGACAAATGAAGACGAAATACGTGTTAACGTAGCAAACCACGGAAAAGATGCATTTAAAGAACTGATTTGATTACAACATGCAACTTCAAAGGAATTTATATTCTTGCCTACTGCACATGCAATAAAATGTGTCTTCTAATCGGGTGCGCTCAACTATATACTATTCTTAAATGCATTTATTGCGTCGAGCTTTGATTTAATAAGGTCTTAAGTCCTTATTTGTGAAAATTTTCCTTCATTTTCGAAGACAAGGTGCTACATTTTGGGGAGAATATTTCGATATATAGATTGAAAATGAAAAACTTTTAGTCTCCTTACGAGTTCATTTTTTAATTTATGAACATAATTTGTTAACACTTTAAATAAATAGATACGGGGGATCTAGCAAGATGTTTTTCAGGACTGTTCAAATAAATATTTTTTAGAAAGCATTTGAGACTTCGAAATTCGTAGAGTTAAACCTTTATGTATACCTACTGTGAACGTCTGGCTTCGTCTTGCAATTGTGTTCATTTATAGAGAAATTATTCCTCTATTTGTGGGGGCAAATATTACGTAGACTTTAGGTTTTGTTATTTGGGGGCTAAAGAGAAGTCTACTCGAGCGTAACTCAGATAAAGGTTTGAGCATTCGCAAATATACGAGAGGGACGTTCAACGTGAGTTAAGTGGATATTAGCTCTAATATAATGGTAACTTCTGGGATAGAGAATATTCTAGCTTTAGGAATGAAATGGATAACAAGATTTTACATTTTCCCTAAAAAGGCGCAGAATCTCAACTCGAAGATTAATGAACAAATAAAATACAGCACACACCAAAAAAACTATATTCAATTCTAAAGTATTCAGCAGAGCACACGAATCGTTCAGGCAATGAAACTATTTAAGCACCAATGTTTAAGAAATCCTTGAAACATACCTTGGAAAATAAAGTTGAAAGTTGTGTTCTTGAAAGGGCTTCTAAGACTTATATTAAAATTGACTGCTTCTTTTAAGATGAGATTTAAACTGTTCTGGACTTCCTTCTATGTTTCTTGGCTTCCTTCTAGAACTGTGGTACAGAGTGACAGCATGGATCGGCTGTGTGAGATAGCAGATCGATTGGTCTGTCGGGGTCCTTTATATACGGTCTTGAAGTGACGAAATAATTAGGTTAATATAGTTCATTGCTCTCTTGTTTGTGCGTTTTAGTGCTTTCACGTGACGATCGTATGATGTCTTAAAAATGCACAAAATGACCGCTTAAAGGAAAGTAGAACAATAGGTCTACGTCATAATTTCCGTAAGTGTGTGTGTTCAGCCGTATATTGCTTTGCTAAAAGGAGTTCGTGTTGAGATTCTCTGCCCGCCATCTTTATTATTCTTTAGACTTTACAACAGAATAAAATATGTGTGAAAAATAAAAGTTAATTATAGAAATATGATTACAAAAATGAAAATTTAAGAATAAATACAAAATTAATAATGATTGACAATGAGAGGCGATCACACTACTCAATATGATAACATTTTAGTTTGTATTTTCTCTGTAAGCTTTTCTGTTTGTCTTCAACTCTTAAAACACTCAACTCTAAATGACAATAAACGTAACTTAATTCAAATATAATTGAAAGGTGAAATTCAAACGTGTATATCTCAATCAAAAGTGTTATTTTCTTTCATGATAACGTGACTTGAACTTAATATTATTTGGGCAATCACCTTAAATATGGATCAATCAACTACAACTGCAATTAGCGTGCGATAAAAGATACTATACTTTCATCGTGCTAGACGTATTAATACTGTAAAATGTTAATACTATCACCATGGTAACAAAATACCGTTAGCTTTGTGTTTCAAATTTTGCAAATTTTTAATTGATTTCAAGAATAAAGCATACCATTATATGACTTTTCTTAAACTAATACCCTATACTGTTTTAGCCGGATATCAGATATTTGTATTTCTTTGACATTGATAATACAATACTCGTATCCACATAGATAGTTTGATAGGTCAGCAAGGAGAGAAGCTGTCAGTAAAGTGAATACGCTCTTCTTCTAACAGTCTAACTTCTTCAAGAAACCAATAATAATTAAAATGCTGTCTATAAAATTAATAATTTTTCACAACGTTGTCATGGACAGATCGAGGTAGTCCTGTAGTTTGAGGCGTTAGATCGTCGTCTCCAAAGTGAAACGATAGAATCCCTCCTAGAGGATGAATTTTTGTGGATTTATCCAATCATTGCACTGATATAATCTTGACAGTACACGATCAACAACTACTCAAGTGTACAATAAAATATACATTTTTACCAAAGATTACAGTTCTGATGATTCGAAAAATTTCTTTCGTGGTGACAGAAGATCTGAGTTTTCAGCTCCGTGTTATGATCACACATGCACAGGAAGAGCGAACGGTTTCTTATCGTAACCAAACATCCAAATTCTGATGAAGTGTTTTCGGCCGCAATATTTTTTAACGCACGTTAGCAAAAAATGTGAAATAATCTCAGTAAATGTGAATTACAATCCCTAACTGACAAATTAAGAAAGTGATTAAAACAAGGCGTAAGTTGTGAAGGTAACTTTGTTCATGCTTTTATGCTTGAACAACTTATTTGTCAACCTTATACTATTTTCATTTATTGTTTTATCGCTGGCAGTTTGTTCCAGTCGGTACAACAGAGTAACTACAGTGTTAAAATGTCTTTTCAGGTTTCTACTTTTCTTCCTGAGAACTGCAAGGTGTTTGGTTTTATTAGCCAAGTTACTGAAACTAATAATTATAATCAGCATATTTTTTAGTCTACTTTATTAAATTTATTTAGGCTACAACCCTACATAGGATACCAAACACTAAAGAATAATTATAGCCTTGTAAGCATTCTATGTCAAAGCAAACAAAATCGTACGTAACAAATAGAAATGCCTGATGTCTGAATTCTCACACTTACTTTGTTTTTATTACTCTAATTATCTTCTTTGGAAGAATCTGCTGGGAGTCTGGAGCCCTTAGGAGAAACACTATATACAGAATACTCCTATTTCTGAGGATCAGTGACGAGCCCAGAGATTCAAATTTTGATTTCGTTTTCATTTCTATTAATCTGTTCCCTCCCAAGAACAAGGAGGCAAAGAACATCCCCTCTAAACCCAACCCTGAATTCGCCAATGGCTCTCAAAATTTGGGAATACAAAATTGGAATTTTGTACTCCCAATTCAAAGGTATAGTTCTCAGAGTGTACTGCAGGAGCAACGTCATAATTACAAAATATGGATTCAGTGATAAGACTGCGTATTTGTGTTGCATACGAGTTATGTTTTCTATCTCTGGCACTTGCGCATGACGTTTTGATCAGTCTTTTTGTTTTTTGAAAACAGAAATAAAACATTTAGATAAAACGTAACTATTACGTCCAACTTACACCCTACGTCGTATGTTTATTAATAGATTGGAACATTTAAAAGCACTGGCAACATATATCAAATATTTAAAATGTGTATTCAATTTGAATTGTCAGAAATATAAGTAAGGTATAATTTAGTCGCATTCAGGATAGAAGGGCGTAAGCTACATTAATTAAATTTTACATTAGAAGTTTTTCCGATGCGAAATAAGTATTTGAAAATGTGCAATTCTTTATACATTATTGCTATTAGAATTTTACTAATTCTTATTTCATAGTTATTCATAAAGGACAGAAGTTCCACATATCATTAATTAGCCCTTTTTGTACACTGGTGGAAATCATTTTAAAAAATACACTTAAGCTGAGAAAGCGACGATTTGTAATAACGTTAGAGAAAAAAAAAAGTACTACAAATTACTGTTTTGAAAATAATTAAAATTGTACTATGTGAATACAATACACTGGTTTAGTTTGACCTTACAAAACACTATTTCGTACAATTATTTTTCTTTCCGATGTACATGACGTCAGTACATCAGTAACGTAGACCATAGAAAAGTGTTGAAAAATATGTTAAAACACATATTAGCAAGCTTCTGTAAAATTATAGAACTATTTTACAGTTAATGCATGAAATCGCTTCTGCAATGAAGTAAATGCAATGACGAACACATGATAGCTAATAACCTCACATCTGATAACAGTTCAGTGTCCACGACAATACACAACAAACAATACAAGGTCCACAAACGCAACCACAAATACGAGATTGTCCGCAAATTATACTACTAACAAAGTGGCTGAAGCAATAGATACGGTAACCTGCTGTTGCCAACCACAAAAGATGAAATACGTATAGAGCTTCACCAAGTGACCAACTACATTACTAGCCATAACATACTGATCAGCCACTACACTCAAAAATAAATAACCCTGCTTAAGGACTTAGTACGGCTTCAGGTATGGACAAAGACTCAATCATAGCTCATACATATTTTGAAAAGTCTCTTAGCAAATACCCATTCCACATGTCAAATAAATTTGATGCACAATTTGAAATACTATCGATAGAGATACGTCTGGTGAAAATTTCATACAGTGATTCCGCCAGACCCCCTTCCCTGTGGGGGTGTTTACCCCTTAAGTCTCGACAACACCCCCCAACTTTAAAAGTTTTGCTGTGAAAACTCGATAGAAGCCGTACACAACTTCACTTATATTCTCCCAATTTTAACTTTACACACACACACACCCAAACTTAAAATCCTGACTTCATGTACAGTATACAAAATTCCTTACCAATAGAAAAGTTACGTCAAATAGCATTATTTGAAGGGTCCGCTACGTTTCTGCGCCTCCGTTTCGACGCCATTATTTTGGCGCGAGCTACATTTCGGCGCCAGTTCAGTTCGGCGCAAAAGTGAGGAAATCGGAAAATATTAACATACTTTATGACATAGTGATGTACTTTTTACTTTTACTGTCCTCTAGCGACAATTGATGATCAATGAGGTATTTAAAACATTAATTCTTGTACTCTGCCTCGCTTGTAAGTGCTTCTGACAAAGTTTTGAAGCATTATTTAAGTTTGCAGGGTCTGAGCCAAAGATGCCTAAATGACTTAAGTGGATGGAACTTGTCTGTCATGTACAAGGGCGCTAATAAGATATATTGCTTTTCTAATGTAAATATATAGTTTTTGTACATTTTTAACGTACGAACCTTTACTTTTGCTAAACCTAAACAAGAAATGCATGCATAAGATGTGCTAAGTAGTGAATATTCGAGATGAAAAAAAATCGTCAATAAAGTTATTTTGGGGACTGTTCCTGACAAAGTTTTGAAGCATTATTTAAGTTTTCATGGTTTGAGCTCAAGGAGCCTAAGAGCCATAACAGGACATAATGTTTCTCTCATGTACAATTGTGCTAACGAGATGTAGGTTTGTAACAGCCTAGTTACTGTTCCATTTTTATATTTATTTTCTCCCCCTTTAATTTATTTAGTCTACGTTCTGTTTCATTTCTGTGTGTTCTTCTTCGCTCATTCTCTTTGGTTGGTTTTAGTCACGCTTTGAGCGTGTTTCGTTTAAATTTTACTTTGTGTTTTAATCGTTATTCATCCAGGTTTTCGTTAGTCGCGCAGCAATGACTTGGATCTAGTGCTTGTTTTGATTGGACCCTAGTCAATGCTTCGTGATTTGGTTTTTGCTGATTGGTGTGAATCAGTCTTCTTCTCCGTTTGCTGGGAGAACTGCTCTCCCACCCTATGTTAGTTCATTTCCAATTTTAATAACTAGAAGGATGGACGTATGGGCTTTCCGTCATCTGTACTTCCTAAGCCCTACGAGTGATAAATATAAACGTCAAATTTTGCATATATTCCGATAATATTTCGACTGATTTCATCCATTCCGGTAAACTATATTAAATCGTATTAAGAAGAATATAACCGATACAAGTGCTACCAGGACTTTTCAACGACATTATTTCGAAATTGCAACTCATTAAATTTAATATTTTAGTTTTGAGATTATTTGTCAAAATGTACAGTATGTTCTAAATTTCAGTATGGGGCCGCTATTAGCCGAATTCTTACATTACAAGTTTCGGATCGTTAGATTTCAATATTCATATGCCAATTTTCCGTCTCCAGTTTTCCAAATCATTTCGAAATTCCCGGTTAGCAATGTTTGACAGCTACCGCATATTTTCATTACCTAATCAAATTAGCAGCATGTCTGTTCGACCATCTTTGCGTACCGTTTTTGATATTAATAGTAAATTTAGTATTATTCGACATGGGTATATAAACTTGGTTTCAACTTCAGCCACTATTCTCCGATAAAAAGTCACATTTTATAACCCTATTTTGCATTTTTCAAGATTTATTCAGAACGTCTATTCTATAATGTAGTAATCATCTGTAATGACGTCACGCATTTAATAACGCAAAATTGATTCTTTCTGTACGACGCATTTTGGACAATATCTTCCCGCTTGTAAGTAATAATGTGATAAAACTTTTCTAAATTAAACAACAATGTTTTAGGAATAACTTGTGAAAATATCACCGAGAACCGAGAACCGAGAGAATAATGACTTTTAGATGTGCGAAGTGTCGAGCTAGAAGCTCATGACTTCCATGTGGTTATTAATGGCGGGATGTGAGATATAAATAAATGAGTTGATTAGGGAGCAACTGTCGCATCCCTAAGGCAATGAATGTAATACTTGATTGACGAGGCAAGGAGAGAGGAAAGCAATTGCATAAGCGAGGCAACGATGTTAAGTTAAGTCAGTGAGGCTGGGTTGGATTAAAGTTCCTTCCATAAAAAGTGATGATCATGATTTGATGTTGGAGTGATTAATCATAAGTTTCAGACAGGTGGTCTGTGGTGTAAGTAGAGTGGTTATCTGGGATGGGGCATGCGGTGAGTATGACGGATTGGTTGGGCAGTGCCCAAGGTGTTTAAGGTAGGATAAGGTGAATTGTTGACACGATTCCAGAAGGAACGGCATTGGGAATCGATGACATCTTTGAGCATCGGAAGAGACAAATCTTCATGGAGTTGTGCAATACGTGTGTCTCTACTATGTCCTGTGATAATCCTAGCTGCACGGTTTTGGACACGTTGAAGCGGCATGTGATGAGTTTGTGCTGCATGTTGCCATGCAGGGGCAGCATATGTCAGAAGAGAACGAATCATCATGACGTAGGTGTTGAGTCTGGCTTCGATTGTTAGTTCACGACTGCGAAGTATCGGATATAAGGCAAGAAGACGATTTAGAGCTCGACTGGCGATAGTTTTGAGATGGTGACCAAATAACAGAGTTCTATCCAAATCAATTCCGAGGTAGCGTGCATGTTGACTATATGGGAGTTGCGTTCCAAAAAGCGTGAGTGGCTGTAAAAGTCCTGTGTATCGTTTAGAGAAATGTACAACGGTGGTTTTATCAGCATTGAGCTTCATTCGCCATTTTGTACACCAATCTTCAATGGAATTTAGATGTCTTTGAGCATATAAGTGGGAGTATCGGAGATTTCGAGAAGAAGCGAAAATAGCTGTGTCATCAGCGAAAGTAGCTAATTTAGTGTGAACATGGGTTGGAATATCGGAAGTATATAAATTAAATAATAACGGTGCAAGAACAGATCCTTGAGGTACTCCAGCAGTGATAGGATGAGTTACAGAGTCATAGCCATGAAAGCTAACATAAAAGCTGCGGTTATGTAAGTACGATTGTAGGATGCGAAGATATTGATCATGGAAGCCCAATTTGCTGAGTTTGTATAAAAGTCCTCGATGCCAAACACGATCAAAGGCCTTAGAGGTATCCAGGAAGATTCCGATGGTGTGTCCTTTGTTGTTAAATTGCAATGTAATTTCCTCAACCACTCGGACAAGTTGTGCAGTAGTATCATGCGGTGAACGAAAGCCAAATTGATGGTCAGGTATTAAATTTTGAGCTTGTACATATTTAGTAAGACGGGCATGTAAGAGTCTTTCAAAGACCTTGCTCAAATTGGAAAGTAGACTAATTGGCCTATAATTTTGCGGATATAGTAAGTCCTTACCGGCTTTTGGTATTGTCACAACTTTGGCAGTCTTCCACTGAGGAGGAAAGTAACTGTATTGCAGTATGGCGTTGAATAGTCTGGTAATGAGAACAATCATCTTGCGAGGTAGACGTTTTAGAGCAGTGGGAGATATGTGATCAGGTCCTGAAGCACGTCGAGCATGTAATTTCTTGATAACTTTTTGGACTTCACGAGGAGTGACAAGAGTTGACGGATCAAAAGGGTGATCAAAGGATTTGGAGCGCAGATAACGATGAACTGTGGTGATTGTGTCTTCATCATACGGTTCGGCATTGAGCATAAACTGAGTTTCCAAGTGATCTGCCAGTGCTTCAGCTTTATCATTTGCAGTATAAACAAGTCCTTGGAAGCTGTGCAAAGGTCTGTTGATTGTCTTGGGAGTGGATATGGTGAAAGATTTGACTAAAGTCCAGAATTCGTGATTGGGTTCAGTGAGCTGTTGAAGTTTAAATGACCAAGTATTAATTGCAATCCGCTGAAGGCGTTGTTTCACACGACGTGAGAGTTGATTCCAAAGCGTTTTATATAGAGGTTGTCTGGTAGTCTGCCATTTTTTATGTAGCCAGCGTTTGAGTGCAATGAGTGCTTGAGTTCTTAATTGTTCTGGAGAGGTGTTGAAAGTAGAAAGAGGTTGACGAGTGGATGTGGTAGTAAGACGTAAGGCAGATTTGATATTAGAGGTTATGGTGTCAACAGCTGCATGAATGTCTTCAGGAGAATTGAGTGGAAGCTGAGGATCAGCAGTTCTAGTGATGAGTTGGCAGTAGCGGTCCCAATCAGTGGTGTAAGTTGACGGTAATTGACAGTTTTCAACAGAGTGAAGCTGATGAATATCCATGATAACAGGGATGTGATCGGAGTCTAAAGCTGATATGGCATGGGGCCCATCAATAATGGCTATTCCTTTTAATAAAGCCATATCCAGAATATCAGGTCTACCTCCATTTTTTGGGAAATGTGTAGGTTCTGTTGGTGCAATAGGCATAACATCAAGACGTGGTAAATCATTGTAGAGAACAAGACCAGCAGGATTGGAGTTACGAGAGTTCCAAAGTGAATGTTTGGAATTTAAATCGCCAGCTATTAAGACTCTAGATCCTAAAGCGCTTAAATGACGAATGTCATCAGTGTTGAGTGGAGTTTTAGGTGCTTTATAGGCTGCAATGATATTGATATCTGAGTCTTGAGTGTGTAATTTTATTCCAGTGGCTTCAATGGATTGTAAGTTTGGAAGAGTGAGATGATCAGCGGAAAGATAATTTTTAAAAATGATGGCAGTTCCTCCTTTTAGTCCTAAACGATCATTACGAAAAGTGTTATAGTTGCGGAATTTCAGTTTATGGAATGGTTGAAGATGACTTTCATTAAGAAGGAAAATGTCTATGTTGAATTCATTTAAAAAATATTGCAGAAGTTGACGTTGAGAAAGTACTCCATCAGCATTAAAAAAAGCAATTCGCAAGTGACGTGCAGTTCCTAATTTATTCGGAGCCATCATCAACAATGGAGACGATGATTTGTACAACAGTTGAGAGTGTAGTTAATAGTCCAGCATCCTGTGGTATCTTAGTCAAACCTTGTTGTACACGTGTAAGAATCTTCATAATATTTAATCCTTTGAAAAGTCTTTTGAAAAGATCCCATATAGTCTGGAGAGTAGTTCCAAGTTCCGCAAAACTGGAAAAGGACAGGCCAGAAGATTCAGAATCGTCAGTTGTAGCAGTGGTGTGTTGATCCGAATTTGGTTCTTTGGCTGATTTCTGCGAGGATTTCTTGTTGGCTGAATCTTGAACTTTATGTGCAAAGGAATTGTTTTTGTGAGTCGGAGCAGGAGTTTTGGTAGTGTTAGAGACTGTAGATTGAGCTTTAGTGGAGTTTACAGTGGAAGTTTTAATGTTTTTTGTATCAGAAGTTGTTTGATTACTTTGGGAACGACGTTGTGCTAATGCTTTTTTGAAGACTTGACAGCCACGATAGTTAGCTGGATGGTCTTTACCACAATTGGAACAATGTGCCGGAGTATCAGGCTGTTTAGTGCATTCACTGGTGAGGTGGCCTTGTCCACACTTAACACAGACTGGATCACAATAGCACGTTTTCCTAGAGTGACCTAAGCGCTGACATTGAAAGCACTGTAAGATTTCAGGAGGTCTATACTGTTCGACTTGAACTCGGTAGCTCAACAAGTGACGAAGTTCGTAGATCGCTTTATTGTCAGTACTTTTGGGTAGAGAGACTAAAAATAAAGGATAAGGAATACGTTCCTGAGTGTCTTTATTTTTGCCAAACATTTGTGTTACTTCATTTGCATTGTAGCCTTGTTCATGTAGATCATCCAGGATATCCTGTACAGGTGTATCAATCGGCAATTTTCTGAGAACGACTTTGTATGGTCGCTCTTGTTTTGTGAGCTCAGTTGAGTGTTGAAGTTTTTGCTGCTGGCAGTAGGTCAGAATTTTATCAAAATCAGATTTCTGTTTAAATTGGAATCTGATATAGTCCTTAGTATGTGTGATGTGAGGTTTATCTTGGCAGACAGCAGTTAACGTTTTAGTAAATTGAAATTTATTAGTAATGCCATATACGTAAAGAGGTGATGGCTTGATGAAATGCACTATAGGATTTTGTGTAGGGTTTTCTTCAGTATTATTCAAGGATTGATAGCGATTTTGTGTAGGTATTTGACCTTTAGCAGTCTGTACTTTGCGCACTTTGGCAGTGTGTCGTGGTTTTGTCCAGCCTTCTACTTCCATTTCTGCTTCGGAATCACTAGATGAGATAGCGTTTGGGTTGGCAGTTTGTTTCTTAGAATTGCTGTTGGCACTATGAATATCAGGAAATTGATCTGTGGAGTCAATATCAAAAGATCCTTGCATGAGTTCTTCTTCCTGTTCATCAGCAGAAATTCCTTCTTGCTCACGAGTATTGACGATGGGAAGGGTAGGATCATGATCTTTCTTAATTTTTCTAACAAGGTTGGTGTTAGGAATTACATGGTATTCAGGATTTTGAACACGGAAATTGTATGTACCTGTCTGAAAAATGGGTCGGGCTGCAAGAGAAGCAACGCTTCTTCTACGACTTTTGTCAGAATTACCACTGACTTCAGCATGTGGCTGATTGCTATGCATTGCATTAGCATTTGGGTTAATAGTAGCGTCACTAGCTACACCAATGGGAGGGATGAGGGGGAGGGTCCAGGGGGGTCCGACATGGCCGAGTTGGTGACAAGGCATATGCCAGATAAGCCCGGTGGCCCTAAAAGCGACCTTTGATTTCGGTCCCAAGAAAGCCTTAAAAAAGACTTTGAGATCGATAAGTGCCTCAAATGGAAGGTTTACACTTTATTTACTGTTGTTTTGCTTTAATTTAATGAACTTGCTGTCAGTTTTTAAGAACGCATCTACTGCAACAAGTAGCACGAGCTCCGCTCTCTTCGGAACCTATTACTCATATGTGAAAATATCAGCAAGATTTATTAATTATTATAGAAATTATGGACATTTATATTCGACAACGCAACTTGCAGTTCTGCTTAATTAATTCAACGTATATCAGATAGACGATTCAGATTTGTTTGTTCCTTCAATTCCACGGTAATTCTGTTCTGATTCATATGCGATTATCCTATCCGAAAACGTGCATTATGTAAGTTGAGTGTAATAAATTGGAATTGTGAAATTTTTATATTTCTTCGAAAAATCTTGTGTTTATGTTCAGTGAACGTAGTATAGAAACCTCTCAGTTAACTAGGTACGATTTAAGGCATTAGTTGATAATCCTCATACAGTGCATAGTAATATTTATAATGCGCAGTGAGTTATTTAATGTTTGATATGATATTAATTGGAATTTAGCTCTAATCGTTACATGAAGTTGACAGCAATTGATACTAAATTATTTCTGTGTTTCAGTAAACCTATCGTTTTGAGTGATGTGATTTTAATTAGATTAGGTCGGTTCATAAATCCGTAAGCCAGTGGTAGGATTCTTTCGCCAGCTGAGAAGTGATAACTTGGGAAAGGAACTATATATTGAATTTCTGGTTATTTCTGCGTTGACATATGAAGTGACTCCAGCATGTGATTTGTGTGAATACATATTATTTGCATTTGTGCGTTATGACAAGACGTTTAGATTGAGTTGCGACCGTCATTCGTTGGTGTTCGTTCGTCTTTATTTCAGGAATTGCGATTCCAGACTACAGGTGTGGGCCCTACTAAGGTAAAGGTAAGACATGGTCTTTTGCCACCCTGTGGACTTCGAAGTGAGTAAAGACACAGTATGGGTTACATATGAGTCGTTATGCGTATTATCGTTTGAGATTATTTCCCAAGTAAAGATTTGCGTTTTTTTTTCTTAACCTATCGCTAATCTGAACCAGCTGGTACTTCAGAGTATGAACTGACGATCTAATTAAAAGATTGGAGGTGTCGCCTTACCGGTATTTCCTCCCTCGATCTAAATTATTTTTTTACAGCGATCACAAGGATCTGAAATACTCTTTCCCAGATATACTTAAATCTGGAAGGCATTTCTGCGCCGCTCGTCTGGGGTGTAGAAAATGTTTGGAGCTAGAGGTTAGGTTAGATGCGTTGCGTGGGTACTCTAGGCTCCTGGCGACCCTATTTGTCTGTGTGATCCTCTTTTGGGATCTTAGGTTGGGGGCGTTTCAGTTGCATTCGTAATATAAATAGAGACATTAGCTAAAATGGTAGTTCAACCTCGAACTGGGATTAGGCTTCAACCTCGACTTCGCCGTTGGGCTTGAACCTCGACCTCGAACCTTGCCGTTTAAGATGACGTTCTTGTCTGTTTTTTTTATATAAAAGGTATACAGAATGCATTGTCATTAAATATGAAACTTATTGTCTTGAAATATAAAATAAATTACTAATTGCGCCATTACGAAATTACGAGTAGTGCCCCTGAATCCTGCTCCTTCGTAGTTACGTCCCTGTTATAGCTCAGCCTGTTTATGTTGTAAATAAATAAATAAATTTATTTTACACAAAAAGAAAAGAAAAGAAAACACTTCACAATTAAAGTATTTGGAAACAAATATGAGTTTCAAGTTCTTACTAAAGTGTAAACGTCTCGTTACATTTCTTCCATGAAAATATCCCGTAGATCTGTTCTTCTGTCGCATCTTTTAGACGAAGTTTTTAATACCTCTTTAATAGAATAGTTTCCCTGCTGTGATTCTTTGGTAAAGCTCTGGTGCCGAAACGGAGTCGCCAAAACGGCGGCGCCGACCCGGTAGCGCCGAACTGAGCGGGTCCGTTATTTGAAGATGACACGAGATTCTTCTATTTGTACCGACATCTATGCTACGCTGACATTATCATTCACTGGCAACTAGTTATAATCAGATTAGGGAATAATAATCAAAGCTCTATCATGTGTCAGGAAATTACACTGACTCATAACTCGCAGGAGAGAAATATCTCAAAGATGCCCACCACCTCCATTCCCACAAAGAGGCACCACAGCATTATATTCATCTGAGGCTCAGGGTTATTGCTTGGAACCTCACATTACGGATAATTACGAATTTATTCTTTCCTAGTGGTAACATGCGGTAGTCCAGTGTCGAGAGTAGTCATCATTTGCCGTTCTCCAACATTTCCAGGTAATATCTAGGATTAGTTAGCGGTCACACACTAAATCATGCACCAATTCCAAGAGGAAAAAAATTCCTGAACAGAAGCAATTATTCCAGACACTAACCAACATGTTGGTACTGGATAAAAACAACGCATTTACAGTAATAATACGTAATATAGCTAGCTACCAATTCTTCCGCTATTATATTGATAGCTAGCTACCAATATACTAGCTACCAATTCTTCCGCCCATAAAATACACAAACAAATCTAGTAATCTGACTCTATTAACACTATCACAAAATCCAATCTCATTTTGTGCAGCAAACTCAAACTTCCGACAGGCGTTATGTCTTCAGCTGCCATCCAACACTCAATGAAGTAAACACATCAGCACTAAAAATACCCAATCCATAAAGAAGGAAGATATGGGGTCAAGGCCTCACACTTCTATTTCTTTCTCTCTCTCTCTCTTATCGATGAACACAAACGCACTTGATTGCATCTATAAATTCAGATCATCAAAATAAAATGTCATTCCTTGTGCGGAAATAATGAACAGTATCAAATTGCAGATTTTTCTTTATCAGCGCGTAACAGTAATTAATTTATGTAGTTTTCTTATGTACTATTTTGCATACTGTTAAGAACGTATAAACTGAGTTTATTATTTTCCGTAACTTAACATCGTATATTTTTTTTGTAAGTAATTCCTATGCAGAAATTCACAAAGATTGTTTTTAAATGAAAATTTGCAACATGTTTCAGTGTTATTCAATGTAATGAGATCGTATTAGTACCAAAAATAAAATAAGCACTAATTGATTCTCTTATAAACGACAAACATGAGAAATATTCATATCGTGATTCACGTAAAATGTTTACTTGACCAGCCCGCTCTCTTGTATCAACTTATGACAAAAATAAAACCAATCAGGTAGTATGAACTGGGTTTTGTGTGCAGAGATTCATTAACAAAATGTGTTTCGTACATCACAATTTTCATAAATGTTTCCCATGCAAAATTAGATTAGGGTCAGGCGTGATTCCGTAAGAATCTTTATTAAAAAGTATCTAATAAACGGTCGGCCGTTTTAATTGCCATACGATTCCCGCCATTTTCTTAAATCCAATTCTATACAAAATATCCTTATTGTATTCTCCCTATTCTTACTTACCATAGGCAGAAACAAAAGAGGGAAAAGAAGTTGTAGCAGAGAGAGCAGTGAATCACCAAACAAAGAAGAACTTCTACTAAAACATGACAGCGACCAAGAGGCAAGATCTCAGCAGTAAAACCTAACAAGAGATGATTTTCTCAATAAAAAAGTACCTAACCAAGAAACTCCAAAAAGGAAGAAAAAAATGAAAGTGAATGAGGAAAAGGATCTTTACAGCAGCTTCGAGAAGAAGATGAGGAAGTTGAAAGCCCAAAAAATAAGAATCTTTCTTCCTCTCCAGAAACTTGTGAAGATAAGAAAAATCCTAATACACTAAATTCCTCTCCTAAAGTACCTATAGACAATAACCCAAAAAATTAAACCAATGAACACATTACAAGGAATTCCTCTCCTAAAACCACCTGCAATCGTCCTCCTAAAGTAAGCAACCCAGTAATTCGTCCCAGTCGATATTCTCCTAAATACTGCATTAAATACAATGATCCTCGCACGGATATATATAACGAACAAAAACACCAGAGGTGCAAAAAGTGAAGCCAAGTTCTTTAGCCCTAAAAAGGTGTGAAATGGGAGACGGATGAGCCAAGTTCCTTGGTGACAGCATGTAACAGGAACAAAGGAACTTGGCGCAAGCTGGCAACAGCCTTAAGGTTGGTGGCTGTGGACCTAGTGGGTTTTAGGATCCCCACCACCCTTATAGCTTGAGGATCATGAACCTTGCCACTTCGCGCCAAGTTCCTTTGTTCCTGTTACATGCTGTCACCAAGGAACT